>PITA01009560.1:0-76897 GCA_004023965.1 Spilogale gracilis | reverse complement strand
TGCACCTGGAGCTGGCCGAGCCCATCAAGGACAGCATGGAACACGCTGAGATCTCCCGCATGGGTGTCAGCCCACAGGTATGTCCAGGGTCTCCAGCCATGCAGTCCCGATATAAACCAGGATTTCTCAACCTCAGCCCTGTAGGGTTTGGGAGCTGGATGTCTTTAATGCCCACATGCCTTGTAGGATTTAAGGAGCATCTCTGGGGACCAAAACTGTCTCCAGACATTGCCAGGTGTCCCCTGCAGGATGAAACTGCCCCATAAGCCATGCAGGTCTGTCACAAACCCTATCCGGAAAGCTGTGTGCATGACTCCTGACTCCCAGAGGAGGTCCTGGGCGTCCAACGGCCTCATGCATCTGATCACATTCTCGAGACACTTATGCTGAGCAGAACAGTGGTTCTGCTCTCAGGGGTTATACAGTTAGTGGGAGAAAGCATTTTGATATATGGGATCACATGGTAGACTGGGCTGGATAATGGCCCCCAAAGATGTCCACAGCCTTGTCTTTGGAACCTGTGGCTATGTTTGCAAAGGGGACTTTGCAAATGGGATTCAATGAAGGATTCTGAGACAGACTGGATTATCCAAGTGGGCGTAGGCATAATCATAAGATTATAATCACACAATCACAAGACTCCTTATAGTAAAAGGGGGAAACGGGTAAGTCGAGGTCAAAAAGGAGGATGATGACTGAAGCAGTGCTCAGAGGCAGGGAGAGGTGAAGGTCTACACGGCTGGCTTTGAACATGGAGGAAGGACCGGAGCAAAGGAACACAAGTGGCCTCTAGAAACCAGAAGAGACAAGGTGATGGAATTTCCCCTAGACCCTCAGGGAATGCAACCCTGCAAACACCTAAATTTTAGCCCAGGAAGACCCATTTCAAACTTCTGACCTCTAGCACTGTAAGAGAATAAACTTGTGTTATTCTAAGCCACTCAGTTTATGGTAGTTTGTTATAGCAGTGATAGGAAGCTAACACACACAGTCACACAATTAGGCAGAGGGGCATGTCGTGTCTCCGAGGAAGGAGCAAGGCTGCCATGGATGGTTGTTTGGGTCATGCACCTACCCAAACATCAGCTAAGAAGGTCACCGGGGCTGAAATTTAGCCCACATTCCTCTTGCAGAACCATGAGCCCTTGTGGAGCCTATGGCCACAGAGGGGGCAAGGGGCAACGGAGAAAAGACACCTTTTTCTAATTCACACTCACGTACTTTACACTTGCCAAAAAATGTGACCCCAGGGGAAGTGGGGTAGAGGTCCTTAATCTGCATACCTAACTTTGGCTTCACAGGGGACTTTGACTCTTCCTGAGGTAGTCAGGAAGGTCTTCACAGAGAAGGTGACATCTGGGTTAGCTCTTAAACAACAAACAGGGAAGGAAAGGGAAGCCATTCCAAGGAAAGAGAATGGCACAGAAGTCTGAAAGAACCTGGTGCACTTGGAGGAAGAGGGAAAACTCGACCTGGCAGGGGAGGTCATCCAGAGAGGCAGGGTTCCATCTGGGACCAGCAGAGTCTGAGGGGTCTATTGACATTCAGGGGCAAGTGTCTGAGAAGTCCCGGCAAGAAGTCTGGGCTGTTCTACATCAGACTCTAGCAACCTGGCCTGGACCAGCCTCCAGTTCCCCTCCCACCTGTCCAGCCCCAGAGACTTCCGCCCCATGGTTCAGGGGCAACCAGCTGCTGGACCACTTGCTTTTAGGGGCGAGTAGTCAGTCGGTCGCTGCAGTGCCCTCTCCTTCCCAGCACTTAACTCCAAGACAAGTATTGATGGTGCCTTGCCCTTCCCTAATATACAGCCACAAGGTGACGTGGGCCAGTCCTGCAGTCCCCAGCAGGCCACAGCCCCTCCCTGGCCCTGAGCAAAGAACAAGGAAAAGCCATCAAGCTGGGTGCAAGGTTTGCAATACAAATGGCAAGAAGTAAGTTGTTTTCAGGAGGCGAATGGGCCCCCACAGACTAATGGCCATCCATGGCTTCCTCCCGCCCCCTCCCCAAGCTTCCCCCTCCAGAGCCGGCCCAGCTGGAAAGCTGCAGTGGCTCCAAGCCACCCCCTTCCCCGCCCCCAAGCCCTTTTGCTGACAGTATAACCTTCAGGAACCTGAAATTCCTGAGTGGTCCCCAGAGCTCAATGCATCTTGAAAGAAAATTTGTGTAATGTCATTTCAGGCTGTCCCTAATCCAGAATTATTGGGGGGGGGCTGGGACCTGGGAATTGCCTCTGACACTTGACAAATACTTGGCTTTGTGTAAATGGACAGGCTCCTGAAATAACTGCCTTTGGATGTCACATGAAGAGAAATTAATTCTTTATTAACTTCCGCAATGATAATCTAATAAACCCATCGGGCCTCCGGGCCCCAGCACTTAAAGAGCTTGGTGGTTTGGATGCAAATGTCTCCCGACCCCATTTTGTCGGGAATGTGCTCATGGAGAGGAGAAATAATCAGCTCTGGAGGTCAGATGTCAGATCAGGGTCAAAATGGGTGACTTTCACGGCTCCACACAGACCCGAGATCCTGGAGACCCAGCCCTCTCTGTGAAGGCCAGCTGTGCTGGGTTTTCTGGGATGGACCTCAATTTCAGATATGCTGTCCCTTTGTCCCCAAAAGACCATTTGGTCAAATGACAGTCTCTCAGTTTTGCTTAGATTATGAAGTCACCATAGCCGTCACCCTCCAGTTCCAAAGGACGGTCATCCTTTTTTCAACTCCCAGGTCCCTGCCCTGTGTCCGACACAGGAATCCAAAACCTCTGTCTTTGGGGGCTTACGGCCCAGGGAAGAAGCAAACAAAATCAGCTGTGGTTGTAAACTGGGAGAAATGGGAGAAATGCTATGAGGACAAAGAATACCCGGGAGAGAGGACAAAGCCCATTTGTCTTCAGAGATGAGTCCAGAGTGTGGTCACCGTGTAGGTCTGCAGTGTGAGCAGTAGGCAACCAGCTGGGGGTGGCCTTCAGGTCCTTTGGATCCAGCCTCCCTGGCAAGGTTCTGGCTGCACCAACATGCCGAGAGCCCCGACAGAAACAAGAGTCTGAAGGTCCATCCTGGAGGCAGGAAGAGCAAGAGAAGGAGGGGAAGGAAGGGGGATAATTGTTGCCTCCCAGAGCTGATGGCGGGTGCACGAGCCTCCGGGAGCAGCGAAATCAGAAACCTCCAGACTGAAAACTCCAGAGGCAAACCTGGCCTGAGGTGCTGCTTTACCCGCTTGCTTGCTTGCCCTCACAAGGCACTCTCCACCACTCAAGGCCCAGAGAGTTCCTGATTGCACAAGTCCTTGAATAGACAAGCACACGCGTGCATGTGTGTGTGTGTGTGTGTGTGTAAATGAATGTAGGGCGTGATAAAAACATATCAAAACTAACAAAGAAATGAAGCCTTATTCAATCCATGATACTAGCTCAATGCTCTAACTACATGAGATCTCAAATGGACTTAAAAACAGTAAAAATCAAACAAGAAAGAAAAGATGTAGGCGAATGGGGGGTACAGAAAGAATTTTCTAAGCATGCACACGCTAGAAGATTCACAAAGAAAAAGATAAACAAATGTGACTGCATAAAAACTTCCAATTTCTTTATGTTATGGACTCAAGCATGAGAATCAATACCACTTTTTAAAGGGGGCAAAGGTCAAAGGAGATAATTCACAAAAGAAATACAAACCGCTAATATGCATATGGGGAAAAAACCGTTCGATCGTGTTCATAATCATAGAAATGCCAGTTAAAGCTGTCGTAAGGTGTTAGCTCTCACCTATGAAATTGATATTTATAAAAAGTGCAACGACGTTTGATGCTGAGATGTGCACTCCCTCACTTTGCTGGCAGAGGTACAAAGTTTACAATGTTCCTGGAAATCCGTTTCCTAATATGTATGGAGACCTATAAAACTTTGGCTTATGCCAGATTCTTCAATACACAAAGAGCATGGTTTCAGAAAGAGAGAGAGGTAGTGTAAACGAAGAGAGATTTACAAGACTCATCAACCAAACACAAAATGTTGACTTTTGTTTGGATCCTGATTCAAGCAAGTTGTATATGGGAAGACATTTCTGAGATCACTGGAGAAAATTTGACCTAGCCAGATATTAGATGATATTCAGGAATTATTGTCAATTATTTTAGGTGGGCAAATGACATCCGGTGTATGCTACAAGAAGTTATTGTACCTTAACTTTTACAAGGGAAATAATATAACATCAGGACCTGCTTTAAAACATTCCAACAACAACAACAACAAAAATGAGGAAGGGATAAAACTGTCAGGATGTCAGTAATCGTGAAAGCTGAATGATAATACAGGGTGTCCAGTTCACAACTCTCTCCAACATATATTTGAAATTTTTTCCATAATAAAAGGTGTTTTTAAAAATACTTGAGCCAGTTATCTTGCTTTGAGGTTCTATCCTGAGGAAATGTTGTTCAAAGATGTGCACAAAGATTTATGTTCAAAGGTATCAACAAGAAAACTAGTCATCAAAGAAAAAAAAAGTCCATTAAAGGAAAATATCACATAACAATTTGGGACAATAGCCAAAAAAACACACCCTGGGCCACAATGGCAAAAGGAAATTTTTAAAAGCACATGTCAGCCTTTGGAAAATGTTCATGTATTAAGTGATGGGAGAAGAGGAAGCAAGATACAAAATTATAATAGTCACTATGATCCCAATTATCTTCAAAATGAGTACATTTGCATGAGGGGGAAAAAGGCCAAAAGATTAACAGTGGTCATCTTTGGAAGGTATAATTACAAATGATTTTTATTTGCCTCTTTAAACTTTTCTATATGCAGCAAGGTAGAAAAAAGGTAGTAATCTTAAGAGCTCGTGCCAAAACCCCTCTCGGAAAGAATCTGGCTTTGGAGAAACACCTTGATGCACATGGGCTAGAAGCTGAATCCCTGAGGGCCTGGCCCAACGGGGAGCTGATGCCAGGCCCAGCTGCACCCCAGGGCAATGTGGGAAGGCCTCTAAGAAGCAGGGGGAGGCTTGGAGAACATAAGCCAGAGGGAAACACACAGAGGCTTTGGGTGTCCTTTGCTTTGGGGATGGAGGGGCCAGCTCACTTCCTGTGGAACTCTGGGAGATAATGTCTCTCCCTGCACCCCAGCTGACATCTCAGTAACCTGTATGTCCCACAATAACAGGCACTGCTTCTAAAATCAGAAAGAAAATTCAGGTTTTCTTTTTCTTTGTTAAGGGAAACCAAGTCTTCTTTATCCCAACCTGGAACCCAGCCATCCCTGATGGCTCCCCACCTGGACCCATCCGGGTCAGGTTGGCTCCACCTCTCCCCTGTGGCCTGAGGGGAGTAAAGATGGCGCTCGCTTCCACAGTTGGCCTTCATTCTTGTCTGGTAGCATCGCCCGGCATGCAACTTCCACCCCAGCAGCAGCCTTTCGTCCCAATAAAAACCCACTCCAGTCTGTGGGGTTTTTCCCCACTTACAGAATTGGTCTCCTCATGTCCCCTTCCACAGCCCTCACCAGCTGGCATTTCCTCCTGGGAGGTCTGAGCCCCTAGGTCCTTGAGACTCCTTCTCCCAGCTTCTAACTTCTGGGGCACACACACACACACAAACCGTGATGTCTTGGTGTTTAGTTTTTACCTTTTAAGTTTTCTGATGACTGCCTACCCTTTCTATGAACCCTCACTGTTAAAATACCTACTGTCGTCTCCACCCCCCGATTGGACCAGCTTGATAGGCCGCTGCCAGTGGTCATGCTCCCTCACTGTGCACCTCATGGGTGATTTTCCAGATGCACCTGTTAGATCTCCTCCTGTTAGGTTGGAACGCAGCTCCCGCCTGCCAGGAGATTCTTGGATCCTGTCTTCCACTCCGCTGACTCCCCCTCCCAGTCTCATGCCATTTCCCAGTGTGCTTCACTGACCAGTGGCCCTCCTCCAAGTCGCTAATCAAAACCCCACCCAGGATGGAGGCCTCTGCGCAACCCTGATGACTTCCTTCCCTTCCCCGCAACGCACCTTCCAGGAAGCCTTGCTCTCACCTGGGTACTCACGAATCACACCAGAACTGAGACACATGGAAAGCAGTATAGGCGTCATCCCCAAACCATCCCCATCCCAGTGGGGCATGGCTGGTGTCAGGAACAGCACTACGGCTGCCTCTGGGGAGAATGGGCCCCCACCGTGAGAACCTGGCATCTCCATCACCCAGAGACCCACACACCTCACATCGGGAACCGCTAGGCCCCTCTCCCTGGGAGCACGTTTACCCAGGTCCACTGTTTATGCTGGTCACTAACTTCACAGCAGAGTAGCAGCACAAATAATATCAAAGGTCTATTTTGTAAATTACATGTAAATTATATAATTTTCCCAGGAATAATTTTTACATGTAATTAGCATAAATGGTCTTACCAAAAAAAAGTTACATCCAAAGATAGCACATGTGTTTTGGTTACATTCATTAGAAATATTTTGTTTAAAATGGAAATAAGTAATGTTGCAAATCAAAGAGACTCCAAGGTCAGGCTTGGGGGTGCCAGCTTCTCTTGGGGCATCCAGGAGGTTCTTAGAGGAAAGATCTTATTGGGAAGAGGTTCTTATCTGGGAAAGAAAGGGCCACCCAAGGCGATCTCACCTCTGGGGTTGGGGAGTTGAACCCCAGAAGGAAAAGAGAGAATGTATACAGAATGCTCACTTCATCATAACAAACTCAGCTCAGAGGTGATCCTCTCACTTCTATATTCACGAGCAGCAACTAGTCAGAACCAAAGGGCAGAAGGAACAGAGCTAGAACATTCCCAGTGGAGCCTCAGAACATTCTTGATAAGCACAGGAGATGGACACTGGTGAGCCCCAGATGTCTCTGCCCCAACGTTCAGCACAGGAACAGCCCTCCAGCCCTCTCCCCATAGACTGGGGTTGGCTCCCTCTCCCCATCATCCATGGGCTGGATTCCTGGTCCAGACTCCTCTGAGAACTCTTCAGCTGGCCATCCACCTAGGAAGGGTTGTCATTTCTGTGTGGAGACTCTGACTGCCACAAGTCAGGTCTGTCTCCCCACTCCCAGCCCTGGGACATTTGTCAGGGTGAGGCTCCTGGTCACCACCCACAGCTCTCCATTCCTCCACCTTGCCTATACCCCACCGCTGAGTCCTGTATTATTACCAAGGACCCTTACAAACTGACGGGCTTAAAAGAAACTTACCTGTTCTAGAGTCCATGATCGAGGCACAGGCAGGGTTGGTGCCTCCTGAAAGCTGTGAGGGAGAGTGTGGTCCAGGCCTCTCTCCCTCAGCTTCTGGTTGTCTACTGACAAGCTTTGTTGTTCCTTGGCTTCTAGACCCCAAGGCTTCCAGCCTCCCTTGGCTTTCTCCCTTCACACCGTCTTCCCTCTGTACATGTCTCTGTGTCCGAATTCCCTCTTTACAAGGACACAGTCATATATGATCAGGTCCCACCTTAATAACTTTGTTTTAACTTGATTACCTGAAAAGATCCTATGTCTGAATAAGGTCACATCCACAGATACTGGAAATCGGGACTTCAACATCAGCAGGGAGGATAGAGGGGAGAGGGCACAATTCAACCCACAAGAGGATCCCAGCTTGCTTTGAGGTCTTAACTAATAATCCCTTGACAGCCCTGGGCAACCCCACCTGCCCAACCACCAGAGAGAAGGGAGAGGGAGAGGGTTCCTCTGATGGGAACACACCCACCTCCCATCCCCAGGCCCAGAATAAGTGACTGTGGGAGGCAGGTATGGAAGGAGAGGAATGGAAGCAGCCAAACTCTAAGCCTTGCCACATCAGTGGCCTTGTGAGGATTCGTAATTATTAACTTATTCATAAAGATTAATCTGGATCCCTCCTAAGGGATCTCCAGAGGAGGATGGCTCCTAGCTTGAAACAAATGGATAAGAACTGAGAAGACATCTGCCCACAAGCCCAGGGACCAAGTGGCCCCACATCACCTCCTCAGGGCTCTGGCCTCAGAAGCAGACCTGGATTTGAATCCCACCCTGCCACTTTGTGGCTAAGACACCTTGAGCAGACCCATCCCTTTCTGCCAGGATTGAGTGCACATTGCATATGAGGCATTGGCAAAGTGCCCACAAAGATGGACGCTCTGGAAGTGTTTGCTGAGCCTCACGGGGAGGCCGGAGGCTGGAGCCTTGCTGAAGCCGGAGCCCTGAGTCGGGACCGCACAGGCTGAGGAATCGTAGAGTCACAGTACATCAGCTGACACGGAGGCCGCATGGGACTTCTGCTCGTTGATGATGGCGGCCAACACTGAACCAGCAACACCTCAAATGTACAGAGCATATGGCGGCAGAGCTCTGTCTCTCAAAGAGAGACAGAGAGGCAGGCAGACAGAAACACACACACACACACACACACAGAGCCCAGAGCCCATTCCCAGCCCCGGGGCCATTGTTCCCACTCTACCCTATTTCACTTTTCTTCTGATGCTCCCAGAACCTTCCCTTCAGAGGTTCTCACCAAGTTTTTATTTGGGAATAATTGTAACGTAATTTGATACATAATTAGGGCAGAATAGAAGACTGCGTTTTTAACTACCCATACATCCCCATCTCATTTAAATAATTCCTAATATATCCGAGCAGGCTGCCTCGAGCGGCACTGATGTGTATTGAGCTGAGGATAATGAAATAAGGGATGGGAGAGGGGAAACGCTATTTCAGAGTCTGAAGATCACCAATTAATGACATGAAAAACTGAGAGGGACTCTGTTCGCTTAATGTCCCCTGTGCAAGGCACAAATGCAGACCCTCACAGGCTCCCCGTTCAGCTCCCCCAAGGCAATCACAAGAAGCCAGAGGGACAAGAGGGGGTGAGGAGAGCAGCAGGGGCAGTCCCGAGGGGACAGAGCTGGGGCAAGAACGGACCCGCCCCCACCGCCAAGATGGCCGCTTTCACACCCCACTGCCCTCCACCGCCCTGACTCAGCCGCACCCCATGCCTCCCCTTCCCCTCCACCACACACGTCTCATGCCAGCACTGACACCCAGCCATTCACGGACCCTGTTCTAATGAAACAAGCCACCCACTCATGCTCATGACAGCCCGTGGCCCTGAAGGATGTGGTTCCCGTCTGCACTTGGAGCCCAAGCCACAGGCCACTCCCTGGGCTCTAACTTCACACACTCAGGGGCTTTGCACAGGCTTCCCCTCTGCCTGGACACTGCCCCGACTCCTCCCCAGCTGGCTCCAGTCCATCCTCAGGCTTCACTTCCATGTCTCCTCCCCAGAGAGGCCTTCCCAGACCCCCTGCCATTCACTATCCCAGTGCCCCATATACGGACATCCCAGCGCAAACCACAAGATGTCACTTTCCCATTCTATTCTCAAGCCCCACACATCAGCGACCACGTGGTGTTTCCTCCTGTGTACACTGACCCTAACCCTGAGCGGGCACAGAGTGGGCATCAGCACCAATGCTCCGTGTGCACGGAATGGCTGCTTCTATAGGAGAGAGAGAGGGCAAGCAGCGCTGGCCCTGTGTTTCTCATTAATGCCCCCAGCCCCTTCCATCACATGCCTCTCAGAATACCCCACCACCTGGCCCCTTGGGGAGGTTCAAACCTCTTACTGATGGCCTTTCTGTCTTCTACCCAAGACCTCTGCATTCCCATCACTTGTGCCCCATCAGCCAGCTCTGGGACATTACCATGTGGCTCCTGCAAGTGTGATTACTGAGCCCAGCAGGGTCCCACCATCACAAGGAGTCTGGTTTGGGGCTGGAATGGGCTAATGAGCATGACTTCTGGCAGGAGCTGAGATGGGGTCGCAGGAGACAGAAGTTACAACTTGGGGGAGAAGCCCAAGCCAGCCAGGCCTCGGTGGCTGGGCTTCTGGGATGGGCCAGGAGAGCCTTAACAGTCCATGCTCCTAGCTGTGCTAATCCCTTAACAGAAACAAGAGATCCTCCAGCGCCCTTGTGCCCCTCCACCCTCCCCAAACACACACACACACACACACACACACACACACACACACACACACTCCCCTCTTGTTTTTCCAGGACTGAGACCTAAACCCACAGTGCTGGGCGTGAACTTGATATCCAGAAAAATTCTTGCTACATCAACACACCCTACAGGACTCCCAAAGGGGAAAATTTGGGGGGATTTCATCTTTCTCCCAAATGGCCTCTTAGCAGGAGCTCTGTCTCCCGGATCTGGATCAGCATCATGTCTCTGCAAGGAGCCTGGCACAGGGCATGGCTGAGCTGTCCCACAGCCCAGGATGGAAGATGGGCTAAAGTGGTTCCTGCCTGGGAACACGGGCTTCTCCCCCTCCTCACTCATCAGCCATCCCCCCAGTGCCCACTCACGGCTGGGCTGAGGCACCACTTAGCCAAGCGCCCTGGGCTGCAAGTCCCAACAGGTCCATCTTCCCTGACCTCCACTCCAGTCCTCACTAGCTTGGGGACCTTGGCAAGTACCTCGGGGGTCATTAGCTACGTTCCTGGGCAAACACCAGGGACCCACTGCCTGGAAGCACTGTGCACCTTAAGGACAGTCTTGCTCCTCACTGCCAGCCCCTCTGTGGACCAGACAGTCCAAAAGGTCCAGGACAAGCCCCCTCTTAAACCCGACCGTGAAGACTGCCACCGTGAAGAGCGAACATGTCAGACCTCCTCATCCTGGTTCTTCAGTTCAGAAAACCCGCCAGTACACGGGCTTTCCTCCAAGCCCCGGGCAGCGCTGTGGAGGGCGGGGAGCTCGGACTTGGAAACCAGACCCAAGCTCCCTTCCTCCCTGGCTTTGGGGCCTCAGCTCATGGCTCATCGCTTCCCTTTTGCCCCTGGCTCCTCACTCGTAAATGGGGGTAGATGTGCTGCCTCTTTCCACGAGCTGCTGCGAGACCAAATGAATTAATGTTCGAATTAACCTGCAGGTCAATACCCGTCGGTCTTGTTTTGCCCAAAACGATCCCAGATTTGGCAGTGAAAGTCTTGCGCGCTGCGAACCCCTTGCTTCCCAAAAAACAAACGGGGATCGTCATCCTAACTAAATATGTGTATATATTTATATGTAAGGTGCCTGACATGTGGTGAGGACTAAATACTATTTTAAAAACAAACAAACCAACTACCTGAACTGGGCACTGGCGACATCACCGCCAAAGCATGGCCCTGGTCCCAGCCTGTCCAACCCCGCCCCCCCACTACCAGGAGCAGGCTCCTCGTTCGATGCCTGGCCTTCCCAGACCCCATGTGAGGCAGACCCCTTCCCCTGCTGGCTTGGGACGCCTGGAGGTGTCCCGCACCCGGAAACATCCTGTCCTATAGCCCTCCTCTGGCGTCGGAGTCTTTCTGCTCCAAACAGATGGGGCCCCGGGGGCCGCCCCCGCAGCCTGGGGAAGCCCCAGCCCCTTTCACACTCAGGTAAAACTTTAACCAGAGGCCTTTGGCGGCGCACTGGGCCCTGCGCTCCTATTCAGGGCATGATGAACGGCTGCTGTCACCGAGATGTGAATGCCCATATTGAAGAGCCCTCCTTTCTGTCTCCCTCCCTTTCAGGCTGCCAACTTCTTCCCTCTTAAGCCACCGGGCGTCACTCACGTGTCACCTTCTCCTGAAAGCCCCCCCCAGTCAGAGACCCTTGCTCCCGCTGCCCCTGGCCCCACCTGCCCACCGGCCCACCACTCCCTCCCCCACCCTCTTCTTCCCTCTTCCTGCTCCCCAAATCCTCTCCTCTCCCATCCCTTCCTCCAGCCCTGACCCGCCCCAACCCAGGCCCTGGGCCAGGGGAGCTCACACTCTTGCATCTGACATCCATGCTGTCACCACCAGGACAGCTGACCCCAGACACAGGAACTTGCCATCACTGTCCCAACAGCACCAGCACCGTGTCTGCAGTCCTAAAGGGACACAGGGCAAAACCAAACAGGAAGCCCAAAAAGTAAGTGAGGAGAGAACAGAGTCATAGTGCCCTAACACAAGGGTTTTTACCCCAAACTCCAGACTATTACAGCCATTGAATCTGCGTTGTGTATCTCTGGGGAGAGAAACCAAAAACTGCATCAGATTTCCCAAAATGGGCCAAGAATGGCAACTCAGACGCTCTGCTCATCCCAAGAGGGCCCACCAGCCCTGGAAATCCCAATCTAGCTCCACACTGCTGCCTACCCAAGCCAGGCTGTTGAGCCAGACAGCCCCACATCTGAGGCCTCCATCCAAGTGGTTCCCTTGTCTCCCCAATGGCATAGGAGAGAGCCACACCCTAGACCCCAAGGACAATGGGAGCCAGAACCTACCAGAAAGGAATGCTGCTTTCTCTCCTGTAGCCGGGAGAAAGGCTGCTTCCTTGAGTGCGTAAAGGACCGAGCGCTGGCCTATCTTTGTCAGAGCCCTCTTCAGCCCTAACACCCATCAGTCCATTAGCTGAGGAAGCTAAAGATGGCTCCACACATTAGAGGCTGCTCAGTAAGCTCCCTCACTGGCCTGTTAAAGAGAATACTGTCTTTCATTCAGAAAAGTGCTGCTCATTTCATCATTGAGATGACTTTCAAGGGGCTTTCGTTTCGGTGACAACTGGAGCTGTAAGGCACAGGATGTTAGAAGGGCATGGTGACCCCACATGAGCCACGGCCCCTTAAGACTACCTTCCAGCTGCGTTTCCACGCCCACCCTGGGGACCAGAATGCCAGAGGCTGTCTTGACACTACCTGTTAGGAAGCCCCGTGCATTGTGGGAGATACATGAGGGCACACGTGAGGCACTGCTAAGTCTACTCTTCCCCAGAATTCACACAAGGCAGGAGGAAAGGAGGGGCTTCCCTCCACCTCAAATAGGGGAGCCACCCCTGAAGTAAAAGAAGTACCACATAGAGGGGCCCTGGGTGATGCAGTCGGTTAAGCTTCCAACTCTTGATTTTGGCTCAGGTCATGATGTCAGGGTCGTGAGATTGAGCCCTGCATCCGGGTCCAGACTCATGGAGTCTACTTGAGATTATCTCTCTCTCTCTGCTCCTTCCCCTGCTCACACTCTGAATGAATGAATGAATGAATGAATGAATGAATGAATTCTTTAAAAAAAAAAAAAAAACAAGAAGTACCACACTTGTGCTTACCACAGGACATGTGGGACCCCTGGTGGCTTCCCAAATATAGAGCTGAGGCAATGAACACAGTCCCATGTAATGCTCTCCAAAATAGAATTCTACAGTCAGATACACTAAGAAAACAGTTTGTTACAATACCTTTCTTAGAGGACTGGGATGAAGATTAGCTGACTCAGGGCTCTGAGGAATCCTACAGTAAACAAATTTGATCTGCCCAAGGCTTCCCAAACTCACTTGACAGACCCCTGAGCCTTTTCTTATGCACAATGACCATCAATATCTCAACAAATACACCAGGTACACTGCCTACGGGAGATCACCCTGGCCTGAGAGTAGCTCTAGGTAAGAGTCATTATTATCCCATTAGACAGATGGAGGTCACGAGGCCCTAGACAGTTGAGTGAATTGTCCTAAGTCTCCACAGCAAGCACTTAGCAGAGCTGGGATTTGTCCAACTGTTAAACTAGTTAGCTGACCATCTGACCCTTGGGGCACTGTGAGAATGAATTTATGAAGCTCAGACACCATCCCCAACAGAAGCAAGGGAAGGGAGTTGCATTTCTGGACTTGATGTAAAACAGACATAGAACCTTCTCTGTGTGAGGAAAGGAAAAAGGATGAAAGAGGGGAAGACGCTACCATGGACTGGGAATACTGCTGTAATGTCCCCTAAGGAGTTTTGCTTGTGAAGAGTCTCATCACTAGTAGCTGCTTCCCAGCATCTTTCCACCTGCTACAATCTAGAGGTTTGCCTGAACCATGACATATTTCATGCACTGGGTTCTTTCACCTTCCAATCAGGCCTAAAGGCTGTCATAGACCAGCCTCTCATACCCACTTCAAAAGGAAACAAAAAGTGAGGAGGTCAGACTCAGAGAGAATTAGAGGCCAACATCAAGGGGGAGGAGGGCTGGCCTGAGCCCAACCTCTGAGGCTTTACAGCAAACAGCTCTCAAGATTTCCACCCACTGCTGGCTCCAGAAAGAGATGCTGAGGAGCCCGAGCTAGTCAACATGTAGCAATATCTGCCAACTATTATGGATCCAGGGATGATGGGCACACAACCAACGTTGGCCCAATCCCTTTTTTCCTGTGTATTAGCTATCTAATGCTGTGTAACAAATTATCCACAACTTAGTGGTTTAAAACAGTAATAACCATATATTAGGTCTCAAGATTTCTCCAGGCCAGGAATTCACAAGTGGCCTGATTGGGACTTTCCAGCTCAGGGTATCTCATGAGGTTGAAGCCTGATGTCAACTGAGGCTATTGTTGTCTGAAGTTTGACTGAAACTGAAGATCTCCTTCTGAGGAGGATCCCTCACATGCCTGACCGAGTGCTACAGCTGTTGGTGGGAAGCTTCAGTTCCTCTCCTCATGGGCCCCTCCACAGAGCTGACTCTGTCCTCACAGCATGGCCGCTGGCTTCCCAAAGGGAGCAATCCAAGACACCGAGGACAGCTGAAATGACCTTTATGACCCAGCCTCAGAAGTCCCATCTCTGTTCCCACTGTGTTCCGGTTGCAAAGAATAAGTCACTGAGTCCAGCATTCAATCAAGGGTGGGAGGATTAGAACCCACCATTTAAAGAGAGGAAAGGCCAGTATCTTCCCACTCACAGTTCATCTGTTTCCCTTGATGCATAGCTCAGCCTCAGAAATGGAGTCCAGCCCCTTTAGTCTTTCTGTTCCTTGACATAATTAATTCCCCCAGCTTGAATTTGATTATGCATCACCTGCAGCGAAAGACACTCTCAAAGACACAGATTTTTAAACAATTATGATGCAATGTGGTAAGCCCATAATCAAAGGATTCACAGAGTTTTTCACTGAGACAGCAGGGAGGGAAAATCCACTAACTCAGCTTGGGGAGGACCAAGAGAGGTGATCCCTGAACTCAGTCATGACTGAGGAGCTGGTATCACTGATTTGGGGTTTTTGGTTTTTTATGCATTTTTAAATATTGGTTTTATTTTATAACAAGAATTGACCTCTATCTCTAGGTTACAGTCTGAAGACAAAATGTTCAGGCATCTCTCTTGATGAGTAGTTCTAGATTTCTGATATAGAAAGAAATCTTTCATTATCTAAAAAAAAAGATTCTTGACAATTCTGCTATGTGATTTCAGTATCACATTTCTACACATCAGGGATCTCAACCTTTATGAAAATCAAATATAGAAAGAAGAAAATGTAGCGAACTTGAACGTAAATCGAGAATCACCTCATTATTATTAATGAATAATCACCCTCACATTAATGAATTAACTTTAAAACATCAAGCTTAACTACTAATTAACCTTCAATTGATGCTCTAAATAAATTTTATTGTAGTTACTTTACAAAGTAAAAATATCATTAATAACATAACATGTTCAATGTTATAATCTTTCAGACTCTGTGATTAATAGAGAGGATTTTTTAATTTTCCAAGCTTGCTGTTTTGTAAATGATATTAAGCTGGGAGGGGCTGGGTGGGTAGGAGAGAGTAGAAGCCAGATCATGGATGTCCAGCCAGATCACTCTGACATTAAGCAACATCCTGAGGCCTGGGCCTGGTGAACACACAGTAGCTACACTGTCCATCAGAAAAACATCTGGTTAGGGCGTTAGGTTTAGGGTCCCAATAAGCATCCCTGAGTCCTTCTTGATACTTGACCCAGCTGGTCACATGGAAATAATCCCAAATCCAGATGAAATGGAACCAGGCATTCAGTACACATCCTAGTTAGAAAGACATATGAGCAACCCAATTCTTCCTTCTCATGGGAGAGGACAAAATCCTACATCCCAGCCACTTAGTATATTCCTGAGAACTGGGGAGCTATGGTTGTCATTATGGAAGAGTTCCCATGCACCAGACCTTCTAAGAAATACTCCCTAGGCATTATTGCATTACATCTTCATAATGACCCTAAGAGGTAGATATAGTGGGAACCATTACTGAGAGCCAGTGCCCGTGTGTTCCTCTATACTTCTTCCACCCTGGCCACTAGTTTGGGGTCATTAGATGGAACTGTAGCCTGTGTACTATAGGGAGACCTAATGGATACCACTCCCAGACCTAGCCCTAAAACCAAGGTCTGCAAACACTCTCTGCAAAGGGCCAGGTAGCAAACATGCAAGGCCTATGGTCTGTCATTGATAATAAGTGACCTAATGGGTATGCCTGTTCCAATCAAACTTTATTTCCAAACCCACCAGAGCCTACATTTGGTTCTTGGGTGTTGTTTGCCAACCTCCATCCTAAAACATCCCTCTACATCCTCATACTGGTCTGGCTTAATATAAAGGATCCAGCAGAGATCCTTGGGGAGGCCTTGGTGGATGACAGAGGCACAAAAAAGAAGAGCCTAGCTCATGGGCCACCTAGCCCAAGCTGTACTATGGCTGAAGCAAGAAATAACTTGCATTGTGTTTAAGCCACAGAGATGTGGGGCTCGTTGGTCATGCCCTCTTGCATTAATTAACCTAATTAACAAAGTCAGTTTAATTGTTCCATACTTATAATTGTCCAGCTCTTTCTAGCCCAGACAACTGGCTCTGTCCACCTTGGGAAGAGGCTATGATCGAAGCACAGCTCACCGAGGGTATGTGTTAACCAAATACGTGTTAATTCTGAACTGGATGACAGCCCCCTAGTTGGCTTCACACCACTGGCCATGGGTAGTCGCTCCTATGTGACAGCTAAGAAAGATGAGGCTCCAAGAGGGAAGTGGTCCTCCCAAGCTTACAAAGCAAAGAAACAGTAGAACCAGATCTAGGATGAACAACTCATCCATGCTGGCTGGGATGTTCCTGGGTGTAGCCCCGAAAGTTCCACATTCGTCCTGGGCAGCAGGGCAGGCTGGGCAGCACCCAGAACTCAAGCACAGGTTTGACTCCAAAGTCCATCCTCACGGCCTCTCAGGAAGGGGGGTTGCAGGAGGCTCAATCCAGCTCAATCCTCCCCATTGGAGGCCTCAGGCATCAGCGCCCACCCCAGGTTGGCTAGACCCGGGGGGTCAGTGGGGAGCCATGTCACCTCCTCCCTCCAGGCCTCAGGCCTCTTCCCCAAAGCAGTGAATCAGGCATGAATTTTAAATATACACTAGCTTGAGTGTGGAAGTCAGCCCTGACATCTATAAAATGGCACTAAATCCTGCTTTTATGAGCTCTTGCTACATTCTGTGGAGTGTTTTATCACACTCACTGGAAGTTTACTGAGGAGAGTTAATAACCCAAAAACATGGTGGTCTGCCTGTCTCTGGATTGAGCCCATGAGGCCGGGGAGCTCTTCCCACTGGCGTACAGACACCCGCACCCCCGCTTCCCCTGTGCTTGGCTCTACCCTCGCCCTGCCCACGCCTTCCCCCACCGTTCGTCATCCGTCCAGCCATCCACCCAGCTGCTCGGGGCCCAAATTCAGGGCAGGTGCTCAGCTGGTCAGGGAAGCACTCTCTGCAAGGGTGGAATCTGAGGGTTGAGAAGAAGCTGCTCAGGCCAAAATGGAGGGAAGAGTATCCCAGGGAGAGGGAAGAGCATAGGCAGAGGCCCTGAACCTTGCGACACTTCACCGAGGCAGAGAAGACTTTCCAGGGAGGAGCGGAGAGGGTGGAGCCAGGACAAATCCCAGAATACCACGGACTAGAAGAGATGGGCGGAGGAGGGTACATCCAGAAAGGAAGCAGAAGTAGAACAGTTGGAGAGCCAGGAAGGAAAACCAGGCTGGAGGGAACTGCGCCTGGTGAGACAAGGGACATTTCAAGAAGAGGGAGCTCAGTGATATCCGACGGTACAGAAAAGAAGAGTAAGAAAACCAACACAGGGGTCCCTTGGCTCTGACAATGTCAAAGTCACAGATGTCTATGGACTGCCTACTGTGTGCCAGGTTCTGGGGCGAGTTCCAGGGAAGCAGACAAAATAAAACACAGGGGTTTAAGGAGGGAAAGAGGGGAAAAGAGAAATATTCAAATAATTACAGTGTCCTGTATCCGATGCTGTGGAATCCCAGAAAAAGGGCAGAGTAGTGCTAGCTGGGGAGTTGGGGGTTCTTGTGAGAAGAGGGCATATCTGACTTGGGTTGTGAGGAGTGAGCTGGAGTTTACTAGATCAGTAGAGAGGCAGAGGAAACATCATGGGCCAGGCAGCAGGAGCCTATGTGAGGGAATGCAGGGTGGTCCTTTATACTGGGAGAGTCAGGGAGATGAGGTTGGGGTGAAGGGGAAGCAGTGAAGGGCTTCCCAGACCCTACCAAGGAGTCCGGTTTTATTTTCCAGGCACAGAACGGCATGGAGGAAGACGGAATCCGATACACACTTTAGAAAATAATCTCAGGACACCCGGGTGGCTCAGTTGGTTAAGAATCTGACCCTTGATTTTGGCTCAGGTCATGATCTTGGGGTTGTGGGATCAAGCCCCACACCTGGCTCCATGCTCAGCAAAGACTCTGCTGGAGATTCTCTCTACTCCTATCCCCACTCGCTCGTGCTCTCTGTCTCTAATAAAGAAATAAAATCTAGACAGAAATTTGAAAGAAAAGAAAAGGAAAAAGAAAATTGTCTCTGGTTGTGGGTCCCAGGCACAGCTTTGACACTAACCTGCTGAGTGACTTTCGACAGGTCCTTACCATGTTCTGGGCCTCAGTTCCACAGCCCTGACTGGGGAAATGAGACTATGCCCTCCCATCCTTACAATCTGAGGACTCTGTGGTTGTTACAAGAGTCAGCTGTCCTGAGAGGACCTTTTGTTTGTATGCATTCAGTACAAATACATTTGTCGCGAGGATTCAGATTCTCAGTCATAACCTGCCTTGAGTTTTTGAGACGTTTTTGCCTAAAAGCCTGCAGAGGTCCAGCATAGCGGCAGCACCTCTAAGAGGCTTTCCCAACTCCCTGGTGAGGATGAGAAACGAAAACTCCATTGTAGCCCAGGGGAAGGGCTGACATTCGGTGAGATGTCTGTGTTTAAATCCCACCACTTGACATCTGTTTCCAATTAATCTGTCCGTGTTAAGAGGGGTGCTGCCCCGAGCACACGATTCCAGATTCCAGCTCCGTTCTGGAGAGGCAGAGGGAGGCAGCCATAAAGGGTTAGTGCAGACGCAGTCCACTCACTGCCTCCCACTCACACCCCCGGAGGCTCCCACGTACCCCAGGACCACCCAGCCTGCACGGTGCCCGAGGCTGTGCTCCACTCCCCTCTCTGCAATTTATGCTTCAGCAATACCAGGCTGGATGAGTCTGAAGAACTGGAAGAAAAGCCAAGATCACTGGATATATGAGCAGAAAGTGGCATGAGCTGGGCAGGCAAGTAGGCAGTGGCCAGATCTTACAAGCCTTGGGCTGAAGAAGCAAGTCCCATTTGTCTTCTTGGTCTGGTAAGAAATGACATGGTCCAGAGTGGAGGAAGAGAGAAATAAGGGGAGCTCAGAGGGTCTTTTGGGCAGTCGAACTACTCTGATACTATAAGGACAGATGTGTGTCATTGTATGTTGGTTCAAACCACAGGCTGTACAACACCAAGAGTGACACCTGATGTCAAGTACAAACTTGAGATGGTGACGTGTCAATGTGGGTCCGTGGGGTCTAACAGATGTGCCGCTGGTGGGGGATGGGCACTAACGGAGGAGGCCGTGTGGGCGTGGGGACTCGGGGTCAGTGGGAAATCTCTGTACTTTGCGTTCAGTATTTTTGTGAACCTAAAACTGCTCTAAAAAAATAAAATTTGTCAGCCTAAAGAAAAGGTCTTAAATTAAATTCACCTGTTTCTGTCCCCTTGTTTTAATGTGGCAACAAGGAAATGTAAACTTTCGTGTGTGGTTCTCACAGTGTCGCTACAGGCTGACAGTGAGTTCGAAGGGATGGTGGTTATTTACACAGACCAGGGCCCTGGTGGTAAATGCAAAAGGAGGAGCCATACCTGAGGCATGTGTCCGAGGTCCTAGCACTGCCAGATCTCGCTGGTAAGGAGGATGGCGGGGATGAGTGAGGGAATGGGGAATGTCAGGGATGCTGGCTGTGATTCTGGCCTGATCACGTGGAGGGACAGTGGTGTCGCTTTCTTGAATGGGAAGACTTAGAGGCGGGAAGACAAGGGCAGGGAAGCAGTAAGTTCCTTGGGCCAAAGTGAGTTTGAGATGCCTCTGAGATGCCTAGTGAAACCGTCCAGCAGAGAATTGGAAACATCGGCCTAGCATTCAGAAGCAAGGTCTGGGGAGAAGACCCAAATTTGTTAGCAACCACTTGGAAAAACTAGGTCCCTCCTCTGGGTGAGACTCACCCCAGACAGATGGACAGATGGACAGAGAGGTTAATGAACTCCCCCGCTCTCTTCATTACAGCAAAGCTATCTGAATATGCAAATGTTCTCTTTGGCTTTGAATCTTCTCCGTATGTCATCAGCTTTCTCCTTTTCACCTCCCCCACCAGATAAACCCCCTTTCTTGGGTCGCCCGCCCCCCAAACTTGCCAGGCGAAAACTGTAGCGAGCGTACCCATTGCAGACAGTCTTCATCAGAGCGCGGTGGGTCAGGATGTTTGCACAAATGCCTCACAGCATCATTTATCTTGAGGGATGTCAACTCGAAAAATGTTAGTTCATGTCACTGTCGGTGTAAATGCCAAAAATTAGCTTTCTTTCATCAGAAAACGGAATAATTAACTTTGCAACTGTTTCCAAAACTGCTAATTAATGGGTTTTACCCACTTGATTTGTCAGGCTACATTGCGAGCTGAGCAGCGCCTGGGCCCCTGGAGGATTCCCGTCCTCCCCTTCTCTCTGTCCCCCCCCCCGACACTCCCCCCCCAGCCAGAGTTGGAAGAAGTTACAGGTAAACAAGTGAAGAAAAGCAAAGCCAGAGGAAAATGTGGCTAATTTGGAGCGGAGCATTTTCCTCTTCCTTTCAAAATTGGTTTCCCCCCTCTCCACTCTCCTCGCCCACATGACTGTCCCCAGTTGATCTCACAAGTACAGCGCTCATCCTTAGCTGATCGGGTGTCCACCCGCCTGTCACCCAAACTCAGAGGTCAACCACTTGCCTTGCACCCTCAACCAAGGTGGTAGGGCGTGGTGGTTAAAGACCTAGGCCCTGGAGGCAAGCACATGTGGGTTCAAATGCCAGGTTGAGTTCCTCCCAGCTGTGCGTCCTTAAGCAGGGCACTGCCTCTCCCACTACCTCCCTTTCCCCCATCTGTAAAATGGGATTCATAGCAGACCTATGTCATGGGCTTGCTGAAAGCTTAAGGGAAATGACAAATGAACAGCGTTGGCCACAGTACTTCAGATATAGGAAGTCATCAACAACAGGGCTCTGAGTACATCTGCTACCCCATTTCTATCTATAGGGCTCCCTCCACCCCCACTGCCCTGCCCTCACCTGGATTGTTGCCTCCTGGATGAGGGCCAGCCCGTCCCCCACTGGGATTGCCAGAGAAGTGTCCCCATCACTGTAGTGAATTAGATTCTTACCCAATTCTTACCCTACTAAATCGGGATTATACATCCATGCCCTTTGCCTTGTAAGTTTGTAGGGCCTCCCACAGTAGATGGAGTGTACTTCCCCACCCCACTGTTTTTGTTTTTGTTTCGCTTGTGGTTAAATACACATACAATTTATCATTCTCTGCTTTAGTAGGCTGCTGTCAATATTAGCTGCTAACAACTTTCACCTCTACCCTTCTCTGGAGAATTGCCATTGGCTAAAAGAGGACCTGGCAGCTTCTAGCCAGTGACTGGTTGACAAGGGAAGGGTGGATCAAAGAGCCTTAAGGCAGGGGTGCCTGGGTGGCTCAGTTGGTTGGGCGACTGCCTTCGGCTCAGGTCATGGTCCCGGGGACCCGGGATCGAGCCCCACATCGGGCTCCCTGCTCGGCAGGAAGCCTGCTTCTCCCTCTCTCACTTCCCCTGCTTGTGTTCCCTCTCTGGCTGTGTTTCTCTCTGTCAAAATAAATAAAATCTTTTAAAAAAAAAAAAACAAAAGAGGCTTAAGGCAGAATCAAGGTGGGAGGTGCTCCACAACTCCCAACAGGCTGAAGCCCACCTCTGGCTCACATCATATCCTGATTTACCTTTCTTCCTCTGGGTTATCATGTTCCCTTAGTTTCCCTTCTCCTGAAGGTGCTCCCCCAGGAAAACATATTCACAACAATCTACATAAGCAGAATAAGTGGTAGCTGTCTTCAGCCACTGAGTGTTGAGGTGTTTTGCCACATGGCATTAGGAACTGATACAGTTGCAGCACACAAGAAGTGGAGTACCATCCAAAAACGATGCTGGAACTCTGTATAGACTCCAGAACGACTTGTTAAAAGCAATTTTGCTTGAGAAGAACCCATCACCGTAGCGTATGTATAGCAGTGTGGCTTCTGTTAAAGAAAATGAGCACACGCATCCATGGGATGTTCAGGTGCGGAAAACGTCTGGCAGGGACTCCAGGGTCCACAGAGTTGATCCTGCTGGGATTGTGGAGACTATGTTACTTTTGTTTTTGCACTTATTGTATACCACCTGGGTTTTAAGTTAATTTTTTATTTAATTAAAGTTCTTTAAATAACAATAGCAAAATTACCAACTTAACCATTTTTAACTGTAGAGTTCATTAACGTTGAGTACATTCACATCATCGTGCAACAAAACTCCGGAGTTTTTTCCTCTTATAAAACTGAAACTCTACGTCAATGGAACAACAGCTCCCCATTCCTCCTTCTCCCAGCCCCTAGCGGCCACTGTTCTATTTTCTGTTTCTATGAATGTGACTACTCTAGGCACTTCATATAAGTGGAATCATACATACCAGTCCTTTTGTGACTGGTTTATTTCCCTGAGGATCATGTCGTCAAGGTTCATCCCTGTTGGAGCCTGGGTCAGAATTTCCTTCCTCTTTAAGGCTGAATAATATTCCCATTGGTGTTGGGCTTAGCCACGTGACTTGCTTTGGCCAATGAAATGTTAGCAGGAGGGTGGGGGTAGGGCATGGAGGCTCTCTAAAAGTGCTTGCGAGGGCACATGGGTGGCTCAGTGGGTTAAAGCGTCTGCATTCAGCTCAGGTCATGATCTCAGGGTCCTGAGATCCAGGCCCGCATGGGGCTCTCTGCTTGACAGGGGGCCTGCTTCCTCCTCTCTCTCTGCCTGCCTCTCTGCCTACTGGTGATCTCTGTGTGTCAAATAAATAAAATCTTTTTAAAAAAATAAAAAATAAAAGTGCTTTGAGGCATCTCTTTGCTTCCTGTGCTCCAGACCCACAGAGCTGAGGCAGGGCATCTGATGGTTCTTCCCCTGCAATCCCATCCCTATCCAGAGCCCTCTCTGGATGCATTAAATGTAGAGATGGAGGCTTTTAGCTTAAGAGAGCTCATTTTGGTTTTTTTTTCTTTTGTTTTTCTTTTTTTTTTTTTTTAAGAACATGGGGCTCCATCGCAGGACCTGGAGATCATGACTGGAGCCAAAGGCAGATGCTTAACCATCTGAGCCACCCAGGCCCCCCAAGAGAGTTCTTGATAACCCATGTTGTCCCAGTCAATGATCTGCCTTCTCCTATCACAAAAATACCACCAGGCAACTAACTCACAGGCTACATAACAGGAAAGTTCACAGACCAAACTGAGGTGCTCAGATCATGCCATTTGTTAAACTAAATAAGACACAAAGCTAAATAAATAAATAGGAATCAAGAATAAAAGACATGAGGTTGGTTGACACATCTGAGATGGGGTATAAGTGGGGAGAATGGCCAAATGACCCTGGAACCCTAGGGTATGTAATATTTGTATGGCTCTTTCCTTGCCACACCAGCCTGCCTTGCTGCTCAGAGGACCAGAGCTGAGGTTTGAGCAAGGGAGTCCAGCAGATGGAAGATGCCTAGGGTCAATCCTACACACACACTCTATTGAAGAAACAAGGCAAGTATGAATGCCTGGGCAGTCCCACAGCTCTACCACTCACCTCTGAACAGCCCTTGGGTATCATCTGCCTTTCCCGGACAGAGCATATGTGGGACTGAACAAGGCCAGGATGGGTAACACCAGTGGGTGGCCAAGTTAGGGATGACCTCTTGCAGATGATAACATCATGACTTGATCCTTCCACCCATTTCTATTTATAGCACTCTTGCTTGTGGTACCATCTAAGCCATTCAATCTATCTATGATTAGCACACAGCTAACATTCTTACTGTCTACATTTAACACATCTTACGAATTCTGCCTGAGTCTCAGAAGCTTACTCATTGTGTGTACTTAACACATCCTCTAAGTTTTGCCTCTGTTGCATAAGCGACCGGCTTATGTACTGATCTATGCCAAACACTTTGTAGAAGATGCAACCCATCCTATTTGTTTTTCTTGTCCTTCATAGCAAAATTACGTATTCTCAAGTCATACACTAAACACATGTTCTACTTCCCAAACCACCCATGCTCCTGCAGCGATTCCATCCAAGCTGCCGCCATCTTTGACCCAGTCGACTTCTAACTGGTCTCCCTGCTGCTGCCCTGACCACCCACATGGCAACCAGAGGATGGCCTCTGAGGGATATCTCTTCCCGCTCCACCTAGCCAAAGAGTCTGAACTCCTACATGGCCTTAAGACCTACCTCTCCTCTCTTCGTGTCCCACATTACCATCTCCACACCCAGCACTCAACACCAGGCCCCCAGAAGAAGCTCCTTCCTGTGTGCCTGCTCACCTCCTGCACTCCCAGCCAGAACCCACTTAGCTACCACCCCGCTGTCTTATGTGTGAACTTGACTGGGCTCAGGAATGTCCAGAGAGCTGGCAAAACATTATTTCTGGGTGTATCCATGAGGGTGTTTCTGGAAGACATTACCAGTTGATTCAGTAGACTCACTAAGTAAAGACATCTGCCCCCACCAATGTGGGAGGCCCTCAGCCAATCCACTGGGGACACAAATGAAACAAAAGATGAAAGAAGGAAGAGTGAACTTCCTCTCTCTCTCTCTCTCTCTCTCTCTTCTTGATCAGGGACATCCATGTTTTCCCACCTCAAACATCAAGAGCTTCTGGTTCTCAGGCCTTAGGACTCTAAGACTTATACCAGCAGCCTCTCGGTCCTCAGGCCTCCAGCCTGAGACGGAATTTTACTGCTAGACCTCCTGGTTCTCCAGCTCATAGATGTAGAGTGGTATTTTTCAGGCTCCATAACCACGTGCGCCAATTCCTTTAATAAATTTCTCACATCTATCTATCCTGTTTGGTTCTATTTCTCAGAAAACCCTAACTAATGCACCTCTCTGGGAACCAGTTTCTGCTGGGGAGAAAAGAAAGGAAGGAAAACAGCAAAAGGAAGGGAAGATGGGGAAGAGAAGGACAAAGGGAGAAGAGTTATAACCACCATACTATAGAAAGAACGAACTCCAGAGGTATTAATTGTCCTGCCCCTCTAGGTATTTAAGCAAAAGCCTGAATGATGTCTAGAAGGAAAAAAAAAAAAAACACAGAAATTATCCAAACAGAATGTGCAGTTGGACCAGCTATAGTCTATGATCTTTCCTTGGATTCTGGGTCTTCCAATTATCTCCTGATGCTGAACAAACTACCCCAATACTTAGGGTCTTAAAGCAACAACCATTTTATTATGTCCCATGACGTTGTGACAAGGTTCACCAGGACCATTTTTTGCTCTATGTGGCACTGACTAAGCTCACTTGGTGGGATTGAGCCACTTGGGCTGGACTGGAGGGTCCAAGATGGTGTCACTCATAGGTCTGGACATTGATGAGGACTAGAAGGCTGGACTCAGCTAGGCACCTCCCCTGCTCTGTGTCAATGTGGAGCCTGCCCACAAAGTGTGTCCAGAAGTGGGATCAGACTTCTTCTTTGATGTCAGCTCAGGTTCCAGGAGACCAAGGTGAAGGTTGCCAGTCCTTTTAAAAACTAGACCCAGAAGTGTCATAGCAGCACTTCTTCCATACTCAGTTATAAGTTAGTTACAAGCCAAATCAGTTACAAGTCAGTCCAGATTCAAAGAAAGAAGAGAAAGACCCCATCTCTTGAGGAGGAGAATGTCAAAAAAAAAATTTGCAGCCATCCATAAATTCTGCACCATAAATCAGGTGCAAGAACTGATGATTACACCTCCAGAAAGACTTACCAGGACTGGGAACAGTGCAGGGAAACAGCTCCTGAATCGCTGACCCACAGCAACTGTGAGACATAATACATTTATTGTTGCCTAAAGCCACTTCGCTTTGGGGTTCTTCGTTGCATAGCAACAGATTATAAATATGCACGCCTTCTCCAAACTGCCCTGTCCAGAACTAGTCCTGGGTGGGAGGAAACCGGGGCTGAACTTATGATGTACTTTAAGAAAAGAACTTAAAGAAGTTAAGGAAATTATTAGACCAGATCTTCAAAATCTGCTATCTCAGGGACAATTCACATTCATGTATTCACTTAACAAATATTTATAAGAGCTCACCGTGTGCCATGCACAAAGCAAAGTGGTAGAGACCAAAGGATGAGTGAAAACAGACATGGTCCTCCAAATTACAGGCACCTGTGAGAATATCCCACTCCGAGTCCTGTCCTGCTCTGTAACCTGGAAGATTCACCCCCAAGGCAGGTACTGCGGGATGAAATGGGCACCAGGAGCCTTTGATCATTCACAGCCCCTCTGTCTCAGCTCACCTTGCTCTCTGCTCTTCATCCTGGAGCTCATTGCTTGCAACAGACCCTCTGCCCCATTGCTCAGACCTAACGCTCTGGCTTCTGGCTTCCCTGGGAAGCTCTAGCCCCAAACCAGAGCCGCGTAAGGCAGCCTCCGGCTGCGCACCAGCACTGCAGGCCCCCCCAGGAACTCCAGGCCGCCAGTCCCGAAGTCACTCGGCCCCGTTCCTCCCTGCGCCTCCACGGGCTGCTTGCTGCCCCGGCTGAGCTGAGACAGTTATCTCTGGGCTGGGCTGGCTCTCCGCTTCCCCTCGGGCCCACGAGCCATTGTCCCCGGCCAGTGAGGCGCATCTCGGAAGCACCATGTCCTCGGGCTTTTTCTTGCTCTGCCTGGATTGGGCTCATTTACTAAAAATTAGTTGGGAATGAAAAAAGCCCCTAGTTTATTAGCGTGCTATTATTCCCCTCCCGCCGTCCCCCTGCTGCATGATGGATTGCCTGGTGAGGGGACGCAGCCCCAGCCGAGGAGCCAGCAAGCTCCGCGCGGTCCCCGGCGCAGACAGATGGGGAGGCCGAGTCCTGACCATGATTGATTAGCTCCGCAAAGCCTGTTGAGCGGAGTTCCATCAAGATTGATGCTTTCTCCTCATAACAGCATTTCCAAAAAGTTTCTATTACATTTTGATTATGTTTATAGAATCTCGCTGGTCCGGGGGAAGATGCAATCTCTTCCCAGTGTGTGTCTGCCTACGTAGGCCGAGGCTGGACCCCGCTCGCCCCCGCCTGCCGGGCCTCTGCCCAGGGCCCCTCACTTTCTGGGCAGTGGGAAAGACCTTCCATGCCTCCCAACATCAAGTTGGAGGAAGCTGCTCTCCTGGCACCTGAAGCCCAGCCTCGGGGCAGCTCTGGTATCGCAGGGCAAGCGCCACAGGTGTTCTAAGGCAGAGCCTAAGACCTGGAGGAGAGTCGGGAAGGAACCGGACAGCCCCCGCCTGTCTACCTGGTTCCCCTGGGCACAGTGCAGGCCCTTGTCAAGTGTCTGGTAAGCTCCATGTTTAAATATTTATATGAATGTGTCTATTTGTGCTTGTGTGTGTGTGTCACACTTCACCCCACAAGGGAGTTGAGTGATTTACAGGAAATGGTGAAAAATGAATTAGAGAACAAGAATTAGGACCAGGGAAATGCAAATCAGGCCAGAATAGCAAGTCCAAAATGTGGAAGTAAAATGTGTATGCAGGGGCGCGTGGGTGGTTCAGTT
The DNA here is from genome assembly GCA_004023965.1 of Spilogale gracilis. NCBI lineage: Eukaryota > Metazoa > Chordata > Mammalia > Carnivora > Mephitidae > Spilogale > Spilogale gracilis. Next base: position 48,967 of record PITA01009560.1, on the reverse strand, counting down.
GGTTAAGCGACTGCCTTCAGCTCAGGTCATGGTCCCAGAGACCCAGATCGAGTCCCACATCAGGCTCCCTGCTTGGCAGTAAGCCTGCTTCTCCCTCTCTCACTCCCCTGCTTGTGTTCCCTCTCTGGCTGTGTTTCTCTCTGTCAAATAAATAAAATCTTAAAAAAATAAAAAATAAAAAATAAAATGTGTATGCAGTCAAGTAAGATCCCACATGGTCTTTCTGTGTGGGCCTTTAATCTGGTCAGAGTTTCCTGAGAGTCAAAGAGAAAAGGGGAATAAAATCAGTTCCTCGGGTCTTACTGTCATTAGTAAAAGAATGAAAAAAGCCAGCTCCTCAGGGGACTTAATTCTTCAATTGAGGGTTTCTTCTATTTTAATTCTAAAGGCAATTGCATACTCATGGGTTCTTCATGAGAGACTATGAGGAAAGTGTTAGACCACTTAAAATGTTTCTCAGCCTTGACCCTATTGACATGTTGGACTGGATAATTCTTGTTTGGGGGGTTCTGTAGGATACACTGTAGAATATTTAAGACCATCCCTGGCCTCTCCCATGAGGTGCCTATAGTGATCCCTCCTCATTTGAAACAACCGAATGTATCTTCAGACATCATCAAATGTCCCCTGGGGTCAGGTTGCCAAGTTTAGAAATTGACATTCAGGATGCCTAATAAAATTCAAACAATGAATAATAGCACAATGAATAAACACTGAAAAATATTTAAGTATAAGTATGTCCCATGCAATATTTGGGACATACTTACACTAAAAAGTATTCTCTTTTTTTTTTATCTGAAACTCAAACATAACCAAGAATCTGGTATTTTATAAAGTAACCCCTCCTTATGGGCAACATCATCCCGTGGGAACACAAACCTCAGGAATCTTTCAAACCTGATACACTGCAAGGTGCCCACGCCCTATACCAGGGTATTTTAAAGTGTTATAATGATGAAAATGTGTTTGGCATTAGTGCCTCTATTCATTTATATGTAACCAACAGTTTTCAGTTGGTTTGTGTTTCTTATCTTTGTTAGAATAGGAAATATCCCAAATATTGTGAAATAACTTACACATAAGTTAGTCCAATTTTTTTCACCAAAAACAAACCCTCTGATTGAAAATCACTTTGTTAATGGCCTCAAAATAGCCCTTTAGGTTATGCAGCCGGGGGTTCCGGAAGGTTCTTAGAGCATCTACAAAAGGAGCCAAGGGCATAACCCTACAATATAACCTTTAAAAAGCAATCCTTCAGAATTCTAGATAATACCATCTTTCCACACTGTTTTCAGCTTGATCTAAGACATTTCACAGCAACCTGCCCATAGCACACCAGCCTGGAATTCCCCTGAAAAAAGGCCACAGGTGAGTTTTACCACCTGGCCCTGAGTGACTTTATGTCAGCTTCCTGTGGCCACTGGGATTACTAAATAGACTCAAGCCATCTTTAGAAATAATGCATTCTTGGATTTCTCAATTGTAAAAACTGGCTGGGCTTCTGGAAAAATAGCAAGTTGGATGCCTTCCTCAATCTTCATTCCAAAATAAATTCCATGTGTATCAAAACTCTGAACCATAAAAAATGAAATCAGAATAATACTAGAAAAAAATATGGGATAATTTTTGGAATTTCAGAATGGGAAAGGCTTCTTGTGTTGACTTCTGAACACAAAATCTAGGAGCCATTGAATAAGAAAAGATTGAGAGATTCAACTACATGTTTAAAATTTTAACTCTCCACATGACAGAAAGAAAAAAGAAGAATGATTAACTCAGAGGAAAATATAAGCAACATAAAATAGAGAAGTACTTTCTCTATTACTGAAGGAGATCCTCACAAATCAATGAAGCGGGAAAAACAAAAACAGAAAACTGGGTTTAAAAAAGAATAGGAACAGAGTTTCCAGGAAAAGAAATACAAATGGCTTTCAAACATCTGGAAGAACAGTCAACCTCACTCAGATAGAAATTAAAACCATAATTTTAAACCTCTTTGTATCTATTAGAGGGGCAAAGATCAAAATGTTTAATGATGTGCTGTTGATAAGAGCTAGAGGAAATGGACACAGTGTTGTTGGAAACAGGTATGCTTCAGCTCACCCTTGGAAAGCATTTTGGCAGTACGTATTCCGATTTTAAATATATAAATCTACTTTGTGCATTTATTCCACAGATATTTTCAGATACATGGACACAAAGATACATGAACAAGGTTATTTGTGATAAAAGTTTGTGAACAAGCTCGCTGTCCACCACTACAAACTTTTTTTTTTTTAAATCTCGAAACTATGTTTGGTGATTTAATTCCAGTTTAGCAATAATACACAGTTGGTAACATTTTGCTTTACATATATGAAAAAATATAGCTCTTTTAAGCAACATGTGGAAGATTTTTCTTTTTTTTTTTAAACATTTTATCTATTTATTAGACAGAGAGAGAGACAGCAAGAGAGGGAACACCAGCAGGGGAGTGGAAGAGGGAGAAGAAGGTTTCCCACTGAGCAGGGAGCCCGATGCAGGGCTCAATCCCAGGACCCTGGGATCATGACCTGAGCTGAAGGCAGATGCCTAATGACTGAGCCACCCAGGCACCCTACAAACTTCTTAAATATATTATAGTACATCATGAAAAGACATACTAGGCAGCCCTGAAGAAATATGGGAGGGCTGTCTATCATGCGGTGATAAGGAATGATCTCCAAGATATATTAAGTGGGGGAAAAAAGGTGTGTAGAGAATAGGAAGGAAACAGAGATGCAAAAATATGCCTTTCATGTCACTATCCTGTTCTTGGGGAGCCATGCATAAGAATCTGATTATGTGGCTTTTCTCTGGGAAGGGAATATAGAGACCAGGAGCAAAAGAAGAAAACAAGACTTACTTTTTAATGAATACTCTTTCGAACCATTTGGATATTTTTTACCATGCACATGTAACTTTTCAAAATGAAATATTTACAAATGTTTCATTAAAAATGCCCATTTACACTTAAGGAAATTTATTCTATGGAATTAACCAGAGACACATGCTGAAATTCATGCTCCAAAATATTTATTATAATGTTATTTGTAATAGTTAAAAATTGGAAACATCTAATAATAGAAGTTTGGTTTAAAAATGATGATACATCCATAACATTAAAAATCACATTCATAGGGGTGCCGGGGTGACTCAGTTGGTCAAGCATCTGCCTTCGGCTCAGGTCATGATCCCAGGGTCTAGGGATCCAGCCCCGCATCAGGCTCCCTGCTCAGCAGGAAGTCTGCTTCTCCCTCTTCCTCTGTCCCACCCCCTGTTCATGAGTTCTCTCTCTCTCTCTCTCTCTCTCTCTCTCTCTCTCTCTCTCTCTCTCTCTCCCCCCCACTCTCTGTCAAATAAATAAATGCAATCTTAAAAAAACAAACATTAATTTAAAAAATAACATTCATAAAGAAAGAGAGAACACAAGAAAATGATCATGAGATGTTATTAAGTGAAAAAAAAAGTACAAAATAACATGTGCAGTAGGATCCTGATTTTTCTCACACACACACACAAACACACCGCAGAGAAACGTTTACGAGATAGATAGGGTATTTCCCCATGTTAGCCACCATCCAGATACATGGGTAACTTGTATTCTTTTCTTCATACTTTCTACATATTTCACCATTTCCTATTAAGAAATATTAGTTTTATAATAAAAAGGCATTAGATGTTCAATGAAAAAAAAGGAAATTTCACTGTCCCACTAACGTTATGTGAGAAAGAAATCTATTTCCTCTCAGATGGATACCAAGTTCGCTAAACCCTCTATGGGGCTTTGGTTCTTTCTTTAGTACATGAAGAGGTTGAGTTCTAGTCAGGCATTGTCTGGGGGCCAGCCTAATCTTGGATGAAAGACTCATAGAGATCAAGGCTCAGACCCCCGGGATTCATATGAGGATGGGAGAAGAGGGCGGAGGTGCTGGCCTCTTGATATCATCTAGAACTCTTCCCAAGAGAGTTTTTGGCTAAAACCACCACCTCTATTTCCAGGAGAAAGCTACATCAGCTCCTCAAAGTCCATCAAGTCTTCAAAGCCCACCACATACAGGAAGCCCTCCCTGATACCACTTCCTCTGCTTTCTTAGGACATGGTATCCTAAGAAAAACATTAGGGCACCTCTCCTCCAGTCCCTAGTTAGCTACTATACTGTAGAAGTGTTTTAAATTTATTAATAACACCTGACATTTATTTGGCACTTCAATATGTCCCACAATCTCTGCTAAACACATTATATCCTTTCACTCATTTCTATCTCCACAAAAACCCTATGACAAAGCCTCTATAAATTGTCCAGCTGAGCAAACTGAGGCACGGAAGGACCCAGATCTCACTTGAGATCTTGCAAACAATAATGGTAGCACCAAGACTCAAACTTACTTCAATGATTTCAAAGACCATAATCTCAACTACTATGAAATGCTGAATTCTTTCAAGATGTGTGCCACAGCATTGGCGAGTCTTTCTACTGGGCAGATCCAACCAAGTATTCATTTCTTCTTCTGACAGCAACAACCAAACATTGCTTTGGGAAACATACAGCCCTCATTGCATGCAGCATTTCTGGGACCATCATTCAGGGTGTCCCAACTTTCATGATCATGTGACCCCAGCCACATCAATCATGCTCATTTCCAGGACTCTGAGTCTCAAATGGGTGATGCAAGGACAGAAAGAAGAGAGGCCCCATGATCCAACTGGTCTTTGGTTCCTGATAACTGGACTCTATCCTCAGGGCTGAACTTATTGACTTCATTGGCACCATAAAATTCCTGGTTTTGCTTGGGTTAGTCAGAGTTGACTCCATTTTTAGTTTGTGACCTGACCCTACCTGAAAGGTCCAGTATCTACAATATAAAAAGAACTCTCAAAATTCAAGAGTAAGACACCAAAATTCTCAACAAAATAAAAATTTAGCAAGCTAAATTCAGCAACATGTGAGCAAGTGGCATTTATCTCAGAGTGCAAGGTTGGCTGAACATACAAAAATCAGTCAATGCCCTACCACATTAATAGAATAAAAGACAAAGACAAAAAATATATGATCATCTCAACAGAGGCATAAAAAACATTTGAAATCCAGTGCCCTTTTATTAACAAACTAAAAATATACTTAACAAAAATAAAAGTATACTTAACAAGAAGTACAACTGAAATTTCTCAACTGATAATGACCATATATAAGAAAGAAAAGAGTTCACATCATAATCAATGGTGACAAATTGGGTGTCTTCCTCCTAAGATCAGGAATAAGACAAGATGTCTGCTCTTGGCATTTCTCTTCAGCATTGTACTAGAGGTTCTAGCCAGGATCATTAAGTAAGTAAAAGAAATAAAAGGCAGACAGAAACAAAAGGCATATTTTCCAGATAGGAAAACAAGAAGTAAAATTATCTCTATTTACAGATAGCATGACCTCGCATGTAGAAAATTCTAAAGAGCCCACTAAAAATTTGTTAGAAAAAGTAATGGGTTCAGTAATCTTATAAGATACAAGATCAATATATAAAAATAGATTGTATTTCTATACACTTGCAATGAACAATCCAGAAATGAAATTAAAACAATTCCATTTGCAATAGCATTGAGAATAAAATCTTGGGAATAAATCTAGCAAAAAAAGTTCAAACTTGGGCAATGACAACTATAAAAATATTGGCAAAATACGTTAAAGAACCTAAATAGAAAGATAACTGATGTAAATTATTGTAAGACTTAATATTCAGATGGAAGTACTCTTCAAATTGATTGATAGGTTCCCTACCAAAAATCTCAGTTGCCTTTTTTGCAAGAATTGACAAGCTGACCCTAAGAATATAAATGAAAATGCTAGAGGAGACAAAAACAATAGAAGAGACAAAATCATCTTGGAGAAGAAGAACAAGATGGAAGGACCCACACTTCCCAATTTCAAAATAATACTATATAGCACAGTAATCAGGACATTGTGATACTGGCATAAGGACAGAGTATAGATCAATGAACTAGAATTCAAAATCCAAAAATAAACCCTTACATTTATGGTCAATTTATTTTCAAGAATGGTGCCAAGACAATTCAATAGAGAAAGAATGGTCTTTTCAGAATGTGGTGCTGGGACAACTGGGTATCCACATGCAAAGAATGAAGTTCACACATTATATGAAAATTAACTCAAAATTGATCAGTGACCTAAATGTAAGAGCTAAATCCATAACAGTCTTAGAAGAAAACAGAGGAGTAAATCTTCATGTCCTTGGATTAGGCAGTGGTTTCTTAAATACGACACCAAAAGCACAAACAAAAATAGATAAATTGGATTTCATCAAAATTAAAAGATTTTGTATACCAGAAGACACTATCAAGAAAGTAAAAAGACAATCTATAGAAAAGGAGAAAAGGGCACCTGGGTGGCTCAGTGGGCTAAAACCTCAGCCTTTGGCTCAGGTCATGATCCCAGGGTCCTGGGTTCAAGGTTCGCATCGGGCTCTCTGCTCAGCAGGGAGCCTGTTTCCTCCACTCTCTCTGCCTGCCTCTCTGCCTACTTGTGATCTCTCTCTCTCTGTGTCAAATACATAAATAAAATATTTTTTAAAAAAGAAAAAATAAAAGGAGAAAATATTTGCAGATTATATATCCAACAAGAGACTTGTGTTCAGTATGCATAAAGAACTCTTACAACTCAACAACAAAAAGGACAAATAAACCAGTTTAAAAATGGGCAAGATTTGAAATAGACATTTCTTCAAAGACTATATACAGATTTCCAACTAGCACATAAAAGATGCTCAACATTATTAGTCACTGGGGAAATGGAAATCAAAACTACAATGAGATACCACTTCATGTCCACTAGGCTGGCTATAATCAAAAAGGTAGAATAACAAATGTTAGCGAGGATGGGGAGGTATTGAGACCTCAGACTTTGCTAGTGTGAATATAAAGTGGTGCATCCACTCTGGGAAACCATTTGGCATTTCCTCCAAACATGGAGTTTCCATAAGACCCAGCAATTCCATTCCTATGTATATATACAAGGCGATTGAAAACATGTTGACACAAAAATCTGCACACAAGTATTCATCCCAGCATTAGTCATCATAGCCCAAAAATGGAAGCAATGCAAATGTCTACCCACTGTTGAACAGGTAAACAAAATTTGATAGATCCACACAATGGAATATTATTCACCCATAGAAAAGGATGAAAGTCTGAAGCAGGCTACAACGTGGAAGAAACTTGAAAACATGATGAAAAATGAAAGAAGTCAGATACCACAAGTCATATATTGTATAATTCCACTCTTATGAAATATCCAGAACCAGCAAATCTACAGAAACAACATAGATTCAGGTTTGCCAGGGACTGGGGAAACGAGAATAGAAAGTGACTGTGAATGGGCATGGGGTTTCATTCTGAGTTGATGAAATATTCTGAAATTCAAGAGTGATAATCAAGGTACACTTCGTTAATATACCAAGAACCACTGGATTGTACCCTTTAATAGAGTGAATTTTATGATATGTGAATTATAACTCAATAAAGTGGTTATTTTTAAAAAGAGAGCTAAAACAAACCCTCGGTTTAAAAAAAAAAAAAAGGCAAACAATCCTATTAGAAAATGGGCAAAAAGGGCTCCCAGGTGGCTCATTTGGTTAAGTGGCTGCCTTTGGCTCAGGTCATGATCCCAGGGTCCTGAGATCAAGCCCCACATAGGGCTTCTTGGTCTGCAGAGAGCCTGCTTCTCCCCGGCTTGCCTTTCCGTCCGCTTGTGCTTGCTCTCTGTCTCTCTCTCTCTCACTCGCTCGCTCTCTCTCTTTCTCTCTCTTGCTCTCTCTGTATCAAATAAATAAATAAAATCTTTTTTTAAAAATGGGCAAAAGATACAAAGAGACATTTCACAGAAGACCATATACAGGTAGCAAATAAGCACATGAAAAGATGCTCAACATCATTAGCCATTAGGATAATGCAAATTAAAATTAAAACCACAATGGAACCTATAGAATGACAAAAATAAAAAATAGTAACACCACCAAAGGCTGGCAAGGATGCAGAGAAACTGGAACACCCACACATGGCTGGTGGAACTGTAAAATGATACAGCCATCCTGGAAAACAATTTGTCAGTTTGTTAAAAAAAAATTAAGCATACAGGGCACCTGGGTGGCTCAGTGAGTTAAAACCTCTGCCTTCGGCTCAGGTCATGATCTCAGGGTCCTGAGATCGAGGCCCGCGTCAGGCTCTCTGCTCGGCAGGGAGCCTGCTTCCTCCTCTCTCTCTGCCTGCCTCTCTGTCTACTTGTGATCTCTCTCTGTGTGTGTCAAATAAATAAAATAAAAAATCTAAAAAAAAAATTTAAACATACAATATTATATGACCTCACAATTGTACTCTTGGGTAATTATCCCAGAGCAAGGAAAATTTGTGTTCATACTCATACATAGGTGAAACCGTATGGAAACCATGTTCATGACAGTTTTATTAGCAATAGTGCAAAACCGGAAACAAGCCAGATGTCCTTCAATGGATGAATAAATTCTGGTACAATCGCAGCATAGAATACTACTTATCAATAAAAAAGAATGAATTGTAGGGGCACATGGCTGGCTCAGCTGGAGGAGGGGGTCATGAGTTCGAGCCCCACGTGGGGTATAGAGATTACTTATATAAAGAAAACTTTTTAAAAAGGAATGAATTATTGATAGATAACCTGGATGAATCTCCAGGGAAATATGCTGAATTTTTAAAAAGTCAGTCCCAAAAGGTTGCATAGTGTATGATTCCATTTATGTAAGATTTGGGATGGGGTTGGGGGGGCAGGTGCTGGTTAGAAATCAAGAATCGACTAGTGGTTGCCAGAGAAGTTCAGACAGAAGTAGACTCCCCACTGAGCAGGGAGCCTGATGCGGGACTCAATCCCAGGACTCTGGGATCATGACCTGAGCCAAAGGCAGTCACATAATCAACAGAATAACCACCCAGGCACCCAGTAATTCATCTATCTTGACTGTGGTGGTGAATACCTTAACCTACACAGTGTTAAAACTGTACAGAACTAAATACATACACACACACATAAGTACAAGTAAAAGTGGAGATTAGTAACATCTGTAAATTGTATCAGTGTCAATATCCTGGTTGTGACATTGTACTACACTTGTAGGAGATATTACCACTGCAGGAATATGGGTAAAGGGTACTCAGGGTTCCTCTGTATTATTTCTTACAACTCCATATGAATCAACAATTACCTCAAGATAAAAACTTTAGTTTTAGGGCCACCTGGGTGGCTCAGTCATTAGGCATCTATCTGCCTTCAGCTCAGGTCGTGGTCCTGGAGTCCCGGGATCGAGCCCCGCAGCCCCGCATCAGGCTCCCTGCTCAGCTGGAAGCCTGCTTCTCCCTTTCTCACTCCCCCTGCTTGTGTTCCCTCTCTAGCTGTGTTTCTCTCTGTCAAATAAATAAATAAAATCTTTTTTAAAAAAAAGTTTAGTTTTAAAAACCCCCTACCTGATATGGTGGAAGGAAAGGAGAAAGGGAGGGAAAGAAGGGGGCAGGGAGAGGGAAGAAAAGTTACATTCGCTATGTCTTTGCCTTCTTAGAGAATCCAAGCTCTTTAACATCTGGTTGGAGATACATATTCTTATTATCCCCATTTTATAGATGAAGAAACTGAGGCTCAGAGATAACTATCCCCGTACTCAAAACATACTTTGAGAAGTCAGGATTCAAGCCCTGCTCTCTGATTCTCCTACTGCCTGCCTTCATCCTTTAGGCAAACACAGCCATCAATCAAATGTAGGCAATGACTGCATTACTCAAGAGGAAATTGAAACCAGACTATAAGACGCAGTCCACAAAATTCATGATTTCTTCCCCTATCCCCGCTCCTTTTACTTGGTCCCTTTTTCATATGGATTGGGTTTTTATTTCTGCATTTATTGCACACACAAATTACAGATGAGAACATCGACTACACAAGTCATTACTCAGAGTAGCATCTCCCCAACTGCCACTGGACGAGGACAGAACAGCTTGTGGTTAATTTGCTATGTGATCACTGCCTGTAACAGGGGGGCAGGGCTGTGCCTGTGCTAATATTTGGAAAGGGGAAGCTGAGCAGAGAGGACTCCTGGGGCGTGGGGAGTGAGAGTGGGATTGGTTGGACCAGGGAGAAAAGAAGAAAGCTGGTGGGGAGCAGAGGGAGGGGGCTCTGCCCCAGTCACAGTCTTCTGGGAGGATCTGCTCCTCCGCCAAGGAGTACAATTGCTCCATCCTGTTAGTCACATCTCCATGGAGAAACTAACCAGAATTCCCCCTCTCCCAGCCTCCACCATGCCTAGCCACTGCCACTGCCACCTCCGCTCAAAGGAAGGATATTTGTGTGCACAGGTATAACCACAGGGATGGGTCATGGGCTGGGGGAAATTTACCAACATGCAGGAGTTATACCACTCTACCTGTGTGCTAACAATCCAGTAAGAAAAAATGCCAGCAAGCCGATGAAAAATGGGCAAATGATGTGAACAAGCAGTTCTCGGATTAGAAAGCTTAAATCGCTTCTAAACATGCAAAAAGGTGCTTAACCCTAGGCTTTAGGGCGCCTGGGTGGCTCAGTGGGTTAAAACCTCTGCTTTTGGCTCATGTCATGATCTCAGGGTCCTGGGATCAAGGCCCGCATCGGGTTCTCTGCTTAGCAGGGAGCCTGCTTCCTCCTCTCTCTATAACTGCCTCTCTGCCTACTTGTGATCTCTCTCTCTGTGTCAAATAAATAAATAAAATCTTTGAAAAAAAAAAACCCTAGGCTTTTTTTTTTAAAAAAAAAGGAAATACAACTGAAAACCACAGTGAGAAACCAATTTTTTTATTTATTGAATTAACAAAGATCAAAATATTTGATCACACACTGAACTGGCCAGAGCATAGAGAAGCCACCAGCCTTTGAGAGCAATGAATGGCAATTCAGCATTCTCTGTCAAAATGTTTGATGCACATACCCATTGACCCATAAATTCTACGGCTCTAGAATGTATTCCACAGCCATACTTGCATATATGTATGCAAAGTTGGATGCACAAGGCTATTCACAGCAGTACGGTTTATAATAACAAAAGATTGGAGACAGCCTGAATGTCCATCAACAGGGGACTGCTTAAATAAATTGCCATACATTCATACAATGGAAATCTTTATGGCTGTTAAAAAAGAATGAGACAGCTCTTTATGGATGGATATGAAACAATCTTCAAGATATATTGTTAAGTGAGAAAAGCAAAGTGCTGAACAGTGTGATTAGAATGCTGCTCTTTGTGAGGGTTTTATAAGGATATAGTCACATATACATCTACACTCATATATGCAAAGCATCCTTCTGGAAGGATGACAGTCTTTGTGATGTTTGGTTCCATAGAGAGGAGAAAGGTTCTGGGGGCTGGGAACAAAGAAGGAGGGAGGTTCATTGTTCATTGTTTACCATAGGCATGTATAACCCATTCTAATGCATCCATAATAATTTTTGAAGCTTCTGTTGTTTCCTCTTGCCCAAGAAACAAATCCCTTGACCTAACACCCAGAGCCCTTTTGGGTTTTACTTGAGCCTATTCTCCTTGGTCTCCTGAAACACAACCCCTAGAACACTCCTCTAAGCGTACTGAATTTCTCACTTCTCCCTAATGCACCATGGTTTTTCATACCTCAGGACCTTTGCACTTACTGTTTTCTGTGTCTGGAATGCTACCCACAGTTTTATTTGCCCTCTACAGGTTTATGCATCATCATTCAAGACCCAGAACAAACATGAGTCCCAGAGTGCAGCCTTCCCTGACCTCCCCAGGGAAATGTACTCCTCCTCCTCTGCCATCTCATGGCACCCTAGACAGACCTCCAACCTGGTATAACTGAGATTGATCCTGGACAAAAATGACCTGCCTCTGGCCCATTCCCCCCGCCCAAAAAAAGAGCTGCTGATTTAGTCTGTTCTTACTGGGTACCAACATTTGCCAACATGGGTCCACCCAACATGAATGTCCACCTCCCAAAAGAGTGAGCAACAAAACAGAGTCACACAGTATGGTCCAGGAATAAAGATCCCATGGACACAGGACTGGAGATCTCCATGCATGTAAACACATGAAAAGTTCTGAGGAGTCCTACAAAGAAAAAGCATGTGAATTCTATTTAGCTGGTGTATCCCTCACTTTTTTACCCCAGAATTTGCTTGCCTTAAACACCTAGAGAGATGCAGTGGCAGTAGAAGTAGACTATGTGTGGTTAGGGGGAATGCTTATGACAGAGGCTGAGTCAGATGTGCATACATAGCAAGTGATAGCTGCAAAGCATCAGAGGTCCATGCCCTCTGCACATTGGAGAAAGCTTTTCAAGATGGATCTAGTTTGGAAATTCATCTTCCCACTAGAAGAGCGGGACACCAAGCCCTTTCCCTTAGTGACAGCTCAGCAGGCAGACACATGGAACAGATCCAAGGGAAGGAGCACGAGAACTCTCGTTCTTGAGTGGAAGTAACTGGAGGCAGGTCCTGTTTAGCATCTGATGGAAGAACAGGTGAGATCTGAAATAATCAGAGCCACAGAGATACTGGTGGAGATTCTGCTAAGAGTGGGAATAAGGAGCAATTGCATCTGCATCTGAGAGTTAAAATCCCCCCATCTAATGATGTGACTTTTCTATGCAACAGGTGGCCTGCAACAACCATTAAGGAACACAAGAACCCATCATGGCACACATGATAGACAGCAGACAAGAGCTGGTGACATCCTGGTCACCTATCTTGGTCATGGTCTCATCCCCCTCCTTAGAACTAATGTTCGGCCTTTCTTTCCAACTCCCTCACTAAACCACCTTTTTAATATCTTTGGGGAATGCCTCACCCAGCCCTGCCTCTCAGTGCAGACTCCCCCAGACCATTCACTCTAGTCCTGCTAGCAGAACTCAGACACGTGGGGCATTAAAATCTTCTCCCCTTCTTCATTGTGACAGCCTAGTCCAAGACCTCATGCTGCCCTCTCAACAGTCTCCCACCCCGCTTCCTGATTCCATCCCTGTCCCTAGTCCACATAGCTGTTGGAGTGCTTTAAAAAAAATAATAAGATCCTGTTATTCCTCTGTTTAAACCAATTAAATAGGGTTTTCCTTTACTGTTTTAGTTTGCTTTGTTTTTAACAGCTTTATAAAGATATAATTCATATATACCATACTATTCAACCATTGAATGATTTTTAGAATATTCACAGAGTGTGCAACCATGACCACAATCAACGTTAGAACATTTTAACCACGCTCAAAAGAATCCCATCATCCCTTAGCTATTACTCCCCGCTCACCTCAAACACACAGCCTGAAAACCACTGATCTACTTTCTGTCTCTATGGATTTGCCCGTTATGGACATTTCATATAAACAGAAGCATACAGTAATTGGTCTTTTGTGACTGGTTCTTTCAGTTACCTTGTTTTTAAGGTCCCTCTGTGTTGTAGCACACATCAGTACTTTTTATGGTTATCTTTTTATGTTAAATCTTTTTATGTTAAAAGTATGTTTTTATGGTTAAATAATATTCCACTATAAGCCTGTGCCACCATTTGTTCATCAGCTGATGGACTTTGGGGCAATTTCCAATTTGGGCTATTCTAAATACTGCTGATGCAAATATATGTATACAATTTTATGTGAAGATACATTTTCATTTCTCTTGGATATACACCTAGGAATAGAATTGCTGGTCTCTGTTTCACCACTTGAGGAACTGCCAACTATTGTCCAAAGTAGGTTACCATTTTCATTCCTGCCAGCAGTATATGAAACCCTTTATTCAATGAGAAAGACAAACCTCCTTGCCTTAACCATCAAGGCTGTCTCTAGTCTGGCTCCTACAACCCCAGCAATCTCACATCCCCTCACTTTGCTCCTTGTGCTTCCTTCTCCAGCTGCACTGGTCTCTTGCTTCCAACATCTCATTCTCCTTCTATCCTCCAAGCCTTTACTAAGGCTGTTCCCTCTCTGACTGTGTTACCAGCCATAGCTCCTGACCCCCCAGAGCTTCTCCCACATAGCACACACCACAATTTCAATTCAACACATAATTACACTAAAACTTCAAGAAATGACAACACTGAGTGTTGGCAAGGATGTGAACAACGGGAACACACACATGGCTGGGGAAAGTGTCAAGTGGACCATAGAGTCCAGCAAGTCTACTCCTAGGTATTTGTCCCTGAGAAACTATCCATAAAGATGTTCATGATGGCTTCATTCATAATAGTTAAACACTGGAAACAATTCAGACACATATCAGTAATAGAGTAGAAGAGCAAACTGTGGTATATCCATACAAAGAAACACTACACAGAAATAAAAGAAAGAAAAAGCTATTAACACACACAGCAACGCAAGTGAATCTTAAGACCATTACACTGAGGGAAAGAAGTCAGACATAGGACAATACATACCATGTGATTAAATCACATGCGATTCAAGAATAGGCAAAACTGACGTGTGGTGGTAGAAGTCCAAATGGATGATGAGGGAGTAGGTATTGTCTAGTAAAGGACTTAAGAGAACTTCCTGAGGTGATGGAAGTATTCTGTATATTGATCAGAGATATACAGATGTAAAAAAAAAAAAAAAACCTATCATTCTGGACAAATAGATTATAAATCACATAGACTAATTGTTAATTGTAGAGTCTATATGGTGGGTATGTGATGACCACTCTATAGTTCTTTCCACATTTTAGTGATTGAACACAATAATCCCAACTCATGCAATAGTCCAATGCAGGTTTCACTGGTTATTGGGCAGCTTTCCTCCTTATGGTAAGCCTCAGACCCAAGTTCCTTCCTCCTTGTAGCCCCATTTGAAGGGATTGTGTCCCCTACCTCCACTTCCAGGGACATTTTCAAGGCCTGGAAAGACATTCAATTGTCCTGACTGGGGAAGAGGGTGCTAGCATCTAGAAGATGGAGGCCAGAGATGCTGTTAAATACCCTACAGAGCACAGGACAGCCCCACAGCAAAAACGTATCCAGTCCAAAATGTCCGTAATGATGTGGCAGAGAAACCCTGCCCTTGTAGATTTAACCTGGGTCCACAAACCCCAAGCAGTCCTTGGAGAACACTCTATTTCAATATAATTGGTTTCCTCTATAATCCTATGGATTTTACTTCATGCAATAAAAATCATTATGCTGAGTAGGAGTCCATAAGCATCACTAGTCTACCAAATGGTCCATGGCACACAGAAAAGTCCTCTGCTTCTAGCCAGGAGGTGGAAAAAGCGGTTGGAGAAGGCAGAGCCACTTCTTAACTCCGGGAAGGCCTAAAACTGACACAAAGTATTTCTGCTCCTATCCCACTGATGAGAACTAGTCATATGGTCATACCTAGATGCAAGGGAATCTGGGAAATGTAGTCCTTCTCCAGACAGAACCTCCTAAGTACCAACTCTATTCTGTGAAAAAGATAGCATAAATTTTTGGTGGCCAGCTAGCCAACTCTACCTCACCTTGCCACCCCTAATAATGATGAAGAAAATAACAACAAGAACACTAATCAATGCAAAGGATAGTAATAATAATAATAACAACAACAACTAGCATTCATCAAGCAACTCCTCTGACCCAGTCACTGTGCCGAGAGCTTCCCCGAACATCATTCTCTTTGCTCAGTCCTCTGTCTCCCTATGAGGTTAGGAGACTTCTACTCTGTGGTCAGATCCCATTCCGTTCCCGTGCTCTGTACACACCCTATCTGCCACAGTCCACTCTCAAATCTATGTGGCACAGGTGGCTATGATTCCTGCCACTGAGAGTCTGGGGAAGGCACAGAGGCCAGCTAGAGGGGGCTTGAGTTCTCTGTAACCATATATCACAGAACCTAACACTTCAGCATGCTGACAGGCCGAGCCTAGATTCTGATCATCTGAAAGCTCCCCAATTGAGCTTTAGCCTCCTTGAGCTCACCCACAGGGTGCACATCGGCAGCATAGCCCTCCATCAAGAACCCCCCTCCAGGCAGAGGAGATCCAGCCAAGAAAAGTGATCATCATCCTCACTGTCTGTGGCCTCCTCTTCCTTCAGCAGGAAGCTGCCCAAATGGTAGTGGTGAAAATAGATCACCCCTCTCTCTGTCATTTACATTAGGGGAATGAATGATGGACCCATCATGGTCCAGAAACCTGAAGGCAGGTGGAGGTTTTGCTTTATACTCAAAAGCAAGACCTGGTCCTTGTGCATGAGTTCTCTGTGCCAATGGCACATATAAATATCAGGCCATTTTACAGATGGAAGAATTCCGGTGTAACTGTGTTAAGTCAAGAGCATGCAGTTATGGAGCTGAGAGGCAAGCTGGGCTCAGGATGGAGGTTCTCAAAACACTTTGCATGGGCGCTTCAGGTTTCCTGCTCAGAAGTGTTGGGTTTAGTCCCACACACCAGCCTTGGGCCAGGAGCCTCCCCAGCTCATCAGGGGAGCTGGCAGGGAGGGGTCTGCAATGGAAAAGCAGCTGCACACACAGCAGATGGTAGCGGCTGCCTCTCAGATGGTTTTTTTTATCACGTAGCTTTTTTCTTACACATTAGGAATTTTTTTTTTCAAAAAAAACTCTAAAAACACGAGTTTTACAGCAACAGAGGGAGCTGAGTGCTTCTGAGAGATCCAGAGCCCAGACTCAGGGTGTCTTGGCCTCTGTGACATATGAATAAAGTAAGTTCAAACGCACTGCCTAGAGAGAGTCCCTGCAGGTGGGTTGCCTCCTCTTCCCCTGTAGCTAGTGAAGCTGTCGGATTCTGGAAAACCGTGCCACAGGGCTGTCCTGTCCCGAGCCCTGCAGCTAGTGATGGTAAGGCCAGGACAGCAAGGATTCCTTGGAACCAGCCCCTGGTGTGGTCAGAATTCCAGTCCCCAAACACACGAGTCTCCATGGGAAGGAAAAGAGAACAGCACCACCTCAAACAAGCAACTTAAATTTCAGTCTCCTCATCTGTAAAGTGCAGATAATAAGGCTGTCTACCGCCTAGGTTGTGGGGAGGATTGAATGAGGCTTGTCAAAGGGCCCAGTGCAAGGCCTGAATCTAAGAACATTGCCCATGAAAGTTAGTTTCAATGATGATTTTCAAGCCACAGGAAAGAAAAAAAGGTCATCAGTGATGTAAAGGCCAGAGAAAATGTAACCTTGCAGCCCAGATGGAGGGGTTATAAGTAAGCTTCATAGTTCAGAGAGGCCCTTCAGCTTCTCCAGCAGGAAGCAGGGGCTGTGGCTCCCAGGTGTGCCAGAAATGGAGGAAGGGCTTGAGCAAGTAAGCCCCCAGCCCAGCATGGCTCCCCAATCAGCAAGAATTCTGGGGCAGAGAAGTCCTCTTGTGCAACCTGCTAGGTTATACTGGGGAAAATATTGGAAGGCATCCTTACACGTATCATGTCCTGTCCTTTGAAGATGGCCTCTGCTAAGACAGGTACAGATGATACTAGAAGAACATCCTCCACACGCCCACCCAGCGTATCTGCAGAGGCACTGAGATGTGGTAGCTGGCCACGGAGTAGATTCTCCTATTTGGGAGTCGAGGCATCCATTCTGCAGGGGGGCCTGGGGACACTCAGACTGGGATGCTGACCGCCAGGAGCCTGAATGCTGTTCATGGACCTTCAGAAGGAGCACAAGGTATGCTCCCTAGTGAAGTAGATGGAGGATGTGCTGGGCCCTTAGACAGTAATTTTCCCTGGGTCAGGATGGGTACTGCAGTTTGAGCTGGACTTTCACCTACCAAATCCTAAGGGCCTTCCAAATAACAAAGCCTCACTTAAATAGAATCATCCCAACAACTCAATGATCTAAAGATTACAATCCCCATTTTACAGACAAGGAAACAAGGCTAAGAGAAATGAAGTTACTTCATTCATTCATTCATTCATTCAACCAATTACTTAAATAGTGACTGTCTAATATGTGCCAGGTACAGGGCTAAGTGCTGAGGAATACAATTGTAAATGAGCCAGGCATATCCTGTCCACATGAAGCATTCAGGCCAGGGGGAGACAAACAATTAACAGATAGTCAAATAATGAAATATATCATCAGAAAAGAGAGAAAGAAATCATCCATTATTCAATGTGATCAATGTGAAAGATATAGGGTAGGTTGAAGGATTGACTCCAAGTCTCCACCCTTTTCTAATGCCAAGATTTGACCATACAACGGTCCTCCTGTCCATGGGTTTGGGGCAACATTTTGACCAGTGGAATGTGAGTAGTCATGATATAAGCAGGAATTTGGGAGGTACTTGCACGACAAGGTTTGTGTTATTATACTTCAGCCAGAACTGTGAGAACATAGCCTAGCTAGCCTGCTGGTCCCAGGAGATGGATGAAAACAGAGCCACCATCTCATGAATGAAATAAAAGTTTACTATTGAATATCACTGAGATGAGATTCAGTGCCCCCACCTTTTGTTGTTGTTGTTGTTACACAGCAATAGCTGACCAATATAGAATGTGATGATAGATAATGAAACTAGAAGATAAGCTATTAAAAAAAAAAGACTGAATGTAGATAAGAAAGGGTAAGAGAGTCAAACCCTCTGAAAAAGAAACATTAAACAGAAAAATTAGTAACTCCTAGACTAACACAAGAGTCCAAACGTGGGGGACAGAGCTTTAAAACCAGAGGAAGTAACATATGCAAAGACCCTATGGTAAAAAGGAGCAGAACACACTCCAAGAAGTCAAAAAAGGCCAGAAAGCAAGGGGAAAATTGGTGGCAGGAGATAAGATCAGAAAGGAAGTTGAGAAAAAGAATAGAAGGGAGCCTGGGTGGCTCCGTTGGTTAAGCCACTGCCTGTGGCTCAGGTCATGATCCCAGAGACCCAGAATCAAGTTCCACATCAGGCTCCCAGCTCTGCAGGGAGTCTGCTTCTCCCTCTGACCTTCTCTCCTCTCATCCTCTCTTTCTCTTTCTCTCTCTCTCTCAAATAAATAAATAAAATATTTTTTAAAAAGAATAGAAAAAGAACATGCAGGCCTGTGGGCCATGTTTAAAAAAAAGTTTTATAGTTTTAGGTTTCACATTTAGTCCTAGGATTTGTACAGAAATAAAATTCATGCAAAATACAATTCACCCATTTTAATTGTTTAACAATTTAGTGGTTTTTAGTAAATTCTGGGTTATGCAACCACTACCACTCTCCAATTCCAAAACATTTCCATCACCCCAAAAAGAAACCTCATACACATTAGCAGTCCCTTCCCATTCCCCTCTTTCCCCAACCATGGAAACCACTGATCTACTTTCTGTCTCTGTGGATTTGCCCCTTCCAGACATTTCTTATAAATGGAGTCATAAGAGCATGTGGTCTCGCTTCTTTCAATTAGCATAGTGTTTTCAAGGTCCCTCCATGTCATAGCGTGCTTCAGCATTTCACTCTTTTTTGTGGCTGAATAATATTCCATTCTGTGGATATAGCACATTTTATCTACTCATCAGTTGATAGACTTCCGGGTTGTTGCTACGCTTTGGCTATTATGAATAGTGCTGCTATGATCATTTGCATACAGTTTTTGGGATGGACACTTGGATTGTTTCCATTCATTCATTTTATTTAAGGACAGTGGGAAATTATTGAAGGGTGGTGAGCATGACAATGACCTGATAAAAATTCCTCCCAGCTGTTGAATGAATAATGGATTACAAGGGTGACAGTGAACTCTCAGACAACGCTGGTAAGACTGTAAGATGGTACTACCATTTTGTTTTTTATTTTTATTTTTTTTAAGATTTTATTTATTTATTTGACAGAGAGAAACACAGCCAGAGAGGGAACACAAGCAGAGGGACTGAGAGGGGGAGAAGCAGACTTCCCGCCGAGCAGGGAGCCCGATGTGGGGCTCGATCCCGGGTCTCCAGGATCATGACCTGAGCTGAAGGCAGTCGCTTAACCAACTGAGCCACCCAGGTACCCTGGTACTACCATTTTGGACAAAGTGCAGAAGGTTTCTTAAAAAAGTAAACCTATACCAATAAGTAATCCAGACATTTCACTCCTACATGTTTCCCCAAAAGAAACAAAAGCATATGTCCATGCAAACACTTGTACAGGAAGGTGGATGGAGACATTAGTTGTAATAGCCAAAAACTGGAAATAATCCAAATGTCCGTCAACAGGTGAATGGATATACAGATTGTAACATATTTATACAACAGAATACTATTCAATAATAAGAAGGAATGAACTATGGATATACACAATAACATGGATGGGTCTCAAAATAATTGTGCTGAGAGAAAAAAAGAGAAAAAGAATGCATACTGTATATTTCCGTTTATATAAAATTCTAGGAAAAGCAAACTAATCTATAGTGACAGAAAGCAGATTGTGGTTGACTGAGGATAGGAGGAGAGAGACAGGGAGGTACAGGAGGGAGTATTTCAAAGGAGCATGAGAAAACTTTTGAGAGTGATGGGTATGTTCGTGGTCTCAAACGTGGTGATGGTTTCCAGGTGTATAAATATGTGAAAACTTTTCATATGGTAGGCTTTAAATACACTCAGTTTACTGTGTGTCAATTATACCTCAATAAAGCTATAAAAAATTACCAGGACTTACTGATTGGATGTGGCAGGGGAAGGGAAGAGAAATGTCAGATGTAACCCCCAAATCTCTGAATTTGCCATGTCCTGATGTGGAAATATTCAAGGAAGATGATTGGGGGATTGGTGGGGAGAGCCACTGTGGGTAGGTGGGAGAGAGAAAGGTCAAGAACTCGGGCTCTGACATGTTCAAGTTGAGATGCCAGTGGAAATGTAAAGCAGTTGTCTGCATATTTAAGTCCATAATTGAAAGGCAAAGTCAGAGTTCGAGAACAGGAACAAGCTACTCTATGCAGAAAGAACAGTGAGCCAAGGTGTGGAGGATGGGAGCTCAGAGTAGAGAATAGCCCAAGACAGGAATCCATGGTAAGAAAAGATGGGAATGGGCGGGGAAGAAATGGGTAGGAGAGGTGGAGTTGGAGAAGCAGGTAGAAGTCACATTATGGGGAATTTTCTTCAGGGCCAATGGGTGGGTGACCAGAGACAGAAGCTCCCAGTGGCCTCCGTAGGACCTGCTAGATTCACAGTCAAGGTGGAGAGGATGATAGAAATTGGGAGCCTAGAAAAAGAACCTATTTGGGGAGTTGGGGCAAGACAAATGGGGAGTCAGCTTTGTCAGGAGACATCACCCAAGGTCACAGAGCTTGTCTCTAACCCACGTTGGGGGTATGGTGTTGAGCATCAAGATGCCCAGGACAAGGTTTAGGGTTGAACTAATGCCCCCCAGGGCACAAGTACGTCTGAAGCAGTTAGCATGAAGGAGGGAGCGCAACTAATTGTCTGTACAAATTAGCTCTAATGTGGTCGGCATCGATGCACTGATCTTTCTCTAATTACATTAATCAATTAATGAAGAAGAGGGTTTCCTCTTATTATGATTTCCAAAGCCCATATGTTCCCAGGAGTCCAGCTGGAGCTTGGGTTTCATTTCTGCCCCGACTTCAGTGGACAACGACAGGCACCGAGAGAAGAAACGACCCCAAAAGCCTTCTCTGCCCTGAAGGTAAGTCCAAGAGGAAAGAGGAGAAACAGCAGAAATAATGACTTGAGAAAAGGTAACCAGGAGCAGAAGCCCAAGCTCCCTACCCTAGCATTCAAGGCCCCTCTCCAGCATTGTGCTTTGCTCCCTTCACCTGTTTATCGGCCTGGACAGATGGATTTTCTATGAATACGCTTCAGCCTCCCCCGCCCCTCTAAGTCCTTTCCCTCCATCACTCAGGGGTCCAGGACAAGCCAGCAGGTTCCGGTCACCCCCTCTCCCTACCAGCACCCTCTATAAGGCTTACCTACAAGACCTTCAGGTCAATCATTTTAGATTCAACAAATATTTCCAGGCCCTGCCGTTGTGTCGCTTCCAGCCCTTGGGGACACACAGATGTTCAATGGGTCCATGATTACACAGAGCGGTGCTTCCCAGTCCACTGGAATCACCAGTGTAGCTTGTGAAAGTGTGAGGCTCAGGCCGCACCCCAGACACGTTCAAGCAGAATCTAAGGGGTCAAGGCTGGGCAGCACTTGAGGTTTTCATTCTCCACGTGACACAAATGGGCAGGTAGGACTGAAGCCGTATCAGCAATGCCTTCCCCAGGCCTTTGGCAGCATGATCAGCCCATCATGCCTTTTATAATTCTCTGCTTCATTGAGATGAGCCCACCCGAGACTCTGTTTTCTGCATATAAAGAAGGGACATGCCATTGAGACTCTCCCAGCGCTTCTCAAATCAGAATCGAACCCTGGGACAGGGATCTGGGGCGCCTGTGAAGGCACCGATCACCGGGCCCCACAAAGGTTAGTTTCTCACGAGGTGATGCTGATGCTGCTGGCCAGGGAACCCCAGTATGAGAACCCCTGAATTAGAGCATAGTTTAAAATAATTCAGGTGGGTGCATCCTTCCCTCCGTCACAAGCGTCTGCTGTTCACAAACTCGGTTTTAATCAAAGTCATCTTCTTTCTCCCAAGCCAAGGAAGAAAACAGCCTCCAGCTGCCCCTTTATAGGGGTAGAAGCATGTGAAAGCCCACACCTCTCCATCACACAGGTTCCTATTTTAACTGACAGGTGTTTGATGAGCACAGTGTTTCCGCAGACACCGCTCCCTGCTTTAACTACTCGTGTTGTAACAGAGCAGCGGCTGTCAGAGAGCACCTCACCTGGGAACTTGTTCGAGGGGCGGATTCCCCAGGCCTACGGAATGCGTCTATGCTGCAAGCGGAACTCAGGCATCTGTGTATAAACATCTCCCCGCCCCGGGTGATGCTGGCCAACCCACCCGTGTGCACACCCCCGGCTCAGAGAAAGTGCATCCATTAACCATTTGAACTCTTCAGGACCCAACTTCCTCTGATCATTTGGATTGTTTTATTCGTTAACAAATAGACCGTGCAACTCTTGATCTCAGGGCCATGAGTTCAAGCTGCACATTGAGCACAGAGCTTACTTAAAAAAACAAAACATAAATGAATAAATTAATTAATTAACTTAGCTTCCCATCTTTAAGCCTTCCTAGGTGCCAGGAACTGTACATTACTGGTCTTGTTTGGCCCTCAGAACAACCCAATACTCGTTAAATCTATTTTATAGGGGCGCCTGGGTGGCTCAGTCGTTAAGTGACTGCCTTCAACTCAGGTCATGATCCTGGAGACCCGGGATTGAGCCCCACATCGGGCTCCCTGCTCAGCAGGAAGCCTGCTTCTCCCTCTCTCACTCCCGCTGCTTGTGTTCCCTCTCTAACTGTGTTTCTCTCTGTCAAATAAATGAACAAAATCTTAAAAAAAAAAAAAAAAGATCTCAACATTCATCCCTTTTTCCTGCCCAGATATTTGCTTTCTAAAACTAGCATTCATTAAAAAAAATAAAATTGTTTAAAAACCTTCAGTTTTGAACTGCTTAAAATCATCTAACTGATGATTAACTGTCATGCATTTTTCTTTATGAAAATTGTGGAACTCAGTTCATTTGGAAGCCTGTGACTCATATCTGAAGGTGTTTTAATCAGCCAATCAACCCAGCCATCCCAAGTGGCTGAACTGATCAGCCTGGCTCCCCAGAAATGTGCTATAGGAGGAAGATTATTCCAAGACAAGATGATAAGCAGCTGGTGTCTTTAGCAGGAGAAATTATCAACGTGTCTATGCTCCAATCACACATGGACAGCCCAGGGTGACGAGTCATCCCATCTTGCCCAGGACTGCCCTGATGTTACCACAGGAAGTCCTGTGTCCCAGGAAACGGTTGCCCTCATGGCACCATGCTTGGTTTGCCTCACCATGCATGGGAAGGAGTTACTTCCCTTCAAGCCAGCCATGGGCCTGACTTCAGGGCTCTGAGAAGTGGCCAGTGGCTCTCTGTGAGGCAGGATAGCCTGACCAGGACCAGGGTTTTGCCACCTTGCAAAAGGGTATGTCTTAGCTCAGACTGCTGCAACAGAATTCCACAGATGGGTGGCTGAAAATTCTCACAGTGACGGAGGCTGAAGTCTGAGATCAGGATGCCAGCAGGGTCCAGTTCTTGATGAGGGCCCTCTTCCCGGTTAATAGATGGCCATTGGCTCATCATATCCCCACCAGTGGAGAGCAAGAGAGCTCTGATCTCTTCGTTACCTTATTATAAGGGCACTGACCTATTCGTAAGGGCTCAACACTTAAACGACAAATTTCCCACCGGAGCTCCCACCTCCAAATACCCTCACATTGGGGATTTAGGTGTCAACAAATGACACGGTAGGGGACAAGCCTTCAACCTGTTGCAGGATACTTGGAGACAGAAAGGAAACTAGTCTGATCAGTGACCATGTCTCCTGCTGACCACGCTCCTCTCCACCCACATTAACTCAAGAGAGATTTTGCTGGGATGATTCTGGAGTAGGAACTCCATGCCAGGCACCCACCACTTCCTCAGATAGTAATAAAGCCCAGGCCGATCCTGGAGGAGTGGGGGACAGCAAGACAGGACCAGGGCAGAACCAGGGCAGGACCAAGACAGCCAAACACTGAGATTCCAATCCCTGGCTTCTTCTGTTGCTCCTGGGCCAAGGAGGCTAGGAGGTGTTAAGGGAGCAGGCAGCCCCCCCCGCCCCCCCCGCCCCCGCTGACCCAGACAGTGGTCACCCTCAAGAGCAGGGGCAGAGAAGCCCAGACAATGAGCTGATGACATCATCCTGGAAGGTGCTTAAGGAGGTCTCCAGCTGTTTTCCAGCAGCTCCTGCCTGCTGCGTCCCAGGCCTACTCAGAACTGGTTCATCTTCCTTCCCCTCCATCTCTCCCATCCCCATTGCAGCCCTCCTCACCTCATGTTGTTGTTGGCCTTGATTTCCTCATCTACCAAATGGGAAGAATATTCATCCCAATCTCAAAGAACCATGGTGGGAAGTAACAGGAATGCGGCACGTAGCATGCTTTGGACATAGTAAGTGCTCAGTAAGTATTCATCATTGTCATTAGTGTTATCCTTCAGGACACCTGAGTGGGGAGAGACTGAAAAAGGAAGGGAAGAAGCAGACTCTCAAACCCCCCTTCCCACAAAGCATAAGATGTGTTCTTCTTCAAAACCAGCACTGACTTCTCCATCAGGCTCAGGAACATCAATGTTTTAGGGGCCAAAAAGGGTTTAAATTTCTTTTCATCCTATTTTACTGTGGTAATAATACTACCATGAAATCTACCTGCAACAAATTGTTACGCTTACAATACATTATTGACAATAAGCACAATGTTGTACAGTGGATCTCTAGAGCTTACTCATCTGAACTGAAACTTTTTATTGAAATAGATTTGATACATAACATTGTATAAACTTAAGGTGTGCTTAACTGAAACTTTATGCCCATTGAATAGTACTTCCTCATCTGTCCCTTCCCGAGCCCCTGGCAACCACCATTCTGTTCTTTGAGTCTATGAATTTGACTATTTTAGATACCTCTTATAAGTAGAACCATGCAGTATTTGTCTTCCTGTGACTGGCCTGTGTCACTTAGCGTAATGTCCCCAGGGTTCATCATGTTGTCATGCAGCAGGATTTCCTTCTTTTTTAAGGCTGAGTAGTAGTTCATTGTGTGTACACACCATATTTTTAAAATTTCTTTTAAAATCAGAAAAAATTGGGTGCCTGGTGGCTCCATCGGTTAAGCATCTGACTTTGACTCAAGTCATGATCTCAGGGTCCTGAGATTGAGCCCCACATCGGGCTCCTGCTCAGTGGGGAGTCCACTTGTCCTTCTGCCCCTCCCCCCACTCATGTGCTCTCTCTCTCTCTCTCTCAAGTAAAAAAATTTATTTCCTAAACTTAAAATCCGAAAAATAAATACTTTTAGAGGAGACAAAAATGTTTCAATTTTCTTTCTCTCATCAGAAACAAGATTTTTAGAACCCCTGAAAATATATTCTTGGGGGAGGGGCCCACAGAGGCAGAAGAATCTCAGGTCCACAGAAGTCATAAGGCAGCCCTGCTCAAAACTTCAACCGCCCATCCCCCAGGCCCTGTCCTCATGCACGCCATGTTTGCAGTGGGGAGAGCCTCCCCGCAGGTCTCCTCCCAGCCTATTCTCTCAAATCCTCCTATATATCTGCCACAGAGCAGCCAGCACAGCCTGTTCTAAGATCACAAATCCGACCATATCTCCTCCCTGCTGGAAATCCTCCGTGGCTCCCACTGCCCTCGATATAAAGTCCAAACTCCCCAGCATGGCATGCAGGGCCTACATGGGCAGTCACATGCACACTTCCTGCTGTCCCCACACACACTCCGTGCACCCCACCTTCTTGTTTTCTCACCTCCAGACCCTTGAGCTTGCAATACCTTCTACCCAGAATGCCCTTCCCCCCTCAAACTCCTAGCCATACTTCAAAGCCCAGCTCCTCCACAAGAAATACCACATATTTACCACGTTGTGATTTGGGGTGAACGTCTTCTAGAGGTCAGGGGCTGTATTTCTTTCATCCCATCCATCCAACCACCACCCCAGTGCCTAGCTGGCGTCCAGGATGGTTTGTGGAGGCAGAGATGACTGCCCTGTGGTCACTGCCAGCATATGGACCCTCCCCCACCCACCCAACCCCAAAGCCCTGCAGCCCTGTGGTTTCCAAGGGCTCCTGCCTCCCTCATCTGACAGGCTGGGTAGGCAGGTGGCAGGCTAGCCCTAGTTGAATAGAACTGTAGCCTTCACCACCACCACCACCCACCTTCAGGAGAAGCCGTCAGCCAACCAGGACTATAGGGGAAGCTTGCCACCCCAAGAAAATCCCAAGGGCCATATTCAGATACCTGGCCAGGGAGCAAGAGACCTGGTTCAGCCTTGGTCCGCATGTGACTGTGTACTCCCCTGTGCCTCAGTTTCCCCATCTTTTAAGAGCAGTTCAGCCTCAAAGCCTCTAAAGAAAGAGTTCTTCGTACTCTGGCTGCAAACCTCTTCCAGGGCCTTCCATCAGCCCCGGCCAAGTTACCAACACAGAGGGAAGAGTGCCACCTACTGATTCCCAGGCTCCCTCTAGAAGCACTGAACAACCCAAGGAATCATCAAAATATGCACCCTTCCGTGGGAGCACTTGTCTGTATTGTCCCTCTGTGTAACCACAGAGGCCCCCGGGCACCCCCTCCAACCTGGCCAAGGGGCTTTAGCTGCACTGGCCCCACATCGTCCCCCAGCCCCCAAACCTCAGGAAAGCCGGGAGCCCCGGTGCCATCCTGCCCCCCACATCAGGCCCAGTGCCAGGGCAGCACCCCAGCTGCCAGCCCCCCTCATGCGGGGCCGGCGGATGGAGGTGAAGAACAATGATCTCTATTGTGACTAAATTTCCCCCTGAAGATCTCATTCAAGATGTTAGAGTGAGCGATCATAAAAGGAATTAATAGTTGATTCGCTGTATAATTTCCTAGTTCAATATACTTTAGTGCGGCGACTAAATGAGCCGTCCCGGCCGTTCGGTGGGGCCAGATAGCGACTTTATCACTGGGATCTCAGACTGAGGAATAAAAGCAATTCTTCTGAAGTAATTGCGTCTAATTAAAAGAAACATTTAAAAAGTGTAACCAAAAGGAATTCATTTCAAATGGAAAATTAATGCTGAAAAATAGCCCTGAGCTCTCTTGTCGCAGCTAATAGCCAGACAGCCGCAGAATAATTAAACTGTTTTGAAATGTCGATACCATCCTCCTCGGGAAAGGATGGGCACTGCTGAGCCTGGCTTGGGCACCGGCAAAGGGGGTGGCTTCCAAAGCCGTGCCAGCGGGGGACTCGGGCTCAGCCACAGGCTTCCCCGCAAGGTAACGGCTGGGCCACCTAGCCAAGCCTGGAGGAGGTTGGTGCCATGACACTTAACGAGAGGGCCATCGGCATTCAGGCCTCTTGGGTCCCAGCGGGCCCTCGCGATAGCCCCGCAAGTCCAATTCTCTTATTAATTATCATTATGAGTATTACCATCATTGGCTCCGAAGGAGGATTCACAGTGACAAAATGTCCAATATCACAATTAATATGTAGCAGAACCAAGATTTCAGCCCAGGTCTTCCTGGCTCTGGGGTCCTTGTCCATTTCCCTACCTCAGTGTTAAGACCCAGCATTGAAAAAGAGGCCCGGTGCTCTCTGATGCTACGGTTCTGAGCTTTGGAATCCTGCCTCAAGCTCCCCTTCCAGACATGCTGACTTCATTGGTCTGGGGGCAACCTGGGCATCAGTTTTGTGGGTCTTTTTTTTTTTTTAAGCTGTCCAGGTGACTCGATTGTGCATCCAGGGTAGAGGACCAGTGGACTAACACCCAAACATCTAGCACACGTCACCCCGTGGACACGCCCTGAAATCTTCCTGCCCATTTCCCCGGGGTGGGCGTGGGGGGTTCACTACAAAATAGCATGGCAAATACCATCCTGGTAAGATGACAGCCAGGATGAAATGGGCTGAGAGAGACTAATTGAGAGCCCGGTATATAACAGATGCTAAATAAATGCTGGTTTTTAGACAGAGGGCAGCAAGAAGTAAGGGCCCAGGATGAAATGTCTAACAAGCCTTAAGTACAGCTACTGACTCCATCAACACCCAGGAAGAAAACGAAATCTGAACAATTTAACAGGCAAGATGATCTGGTCAAAAGGGCTGTGCCCCAACTCAAATTCAGAATGCAGAGGTCATGCAGGCTTTAGAACCAAATCGGCACTATTGAATATACACAAAAACCCACTTTTTTTTTCAAGTGCTTGCAGTTACTCAAACTAAGCGTTGTCTGTGATCAGTGATTAGGGGGCATGCTTTAGTGAAACAGAAGACTAATTATAATCCACGAGTTGTTTATATGCTGACAAGCATTTCTAAAGACCTTGGATGTTCACAAAGTAGGTTTAAAGATACACCTAAACCTTATTTACACCATTAAGATTCTTAGAAAACACCTCCTTTATACATATGTAAAGATTCCTAGCACCCCCCTCCTTTCTGAATTGCAAATAGATTCCCATTTTGAAAGATCACCAGCAAAGCACCCATCTGCTTTGTTAATGGCTAAACCCCTTATAAGGCAACTCTGTTTCCTAAGGCTAATAGATACCTTTGTACCAGGGAGAAGCATCACCTTACCTTCTGATGAACCAGAGCTGCTGAGACACAGTGACCTCAGGATCTTTGCAAGTATCATGGACTTCCACAGTACTCCGTTTTCGCTGTCAACTGCCACTTCCTTGCCTGAGGACTTTCTCTGGCCATTGCGTCCACTGTGTCCTCCTGTCTGGCAGGACAGAGAGGCCACCCAAACCCTCCAAGGCAGCTCTCAACCAAGAAGCCATGAGAATAGATTGATAAAACCCAGGCTCCCGGGGCGCCTGGGTGGCTCAGTTGGTTAAGCGACTGCCTTCGGCTCAGGTCATGATCCCGGAGATCCAGGATGGAGCCCCACATCGGGCTTCCTGCTCGGCGGGAAGCCTGCTTCTCCCTCTCTCACTCCCCTTGCTTGTGTTCCCTCTCTCACTGTGTTTCTCTCTGTCAAATAAATAAATAAAATCTTTAAAAAAAAAAAAAAAAACAGGCTCCCTCGTCCCTTGAGTGGATAAGGCTATGATATGCTTTGCAGCTTCCTACAGTTTCTCCAGCTGGGAACTAGTAGGATCATGCACCCTTTCTTAGCTGTCTTCCCCTGCCTGTCTCACTTCCTCACTCGCTGTACTATCTTCACCTTCCAAGTTCATCTACTTGCATTTGAATCCATGTCTACTAAGACAGAGGGTAGGAACAGCCTCTTTGGGGTCCTCAGGTTAGCAGATATCATGGAGATCCACCCCAAGCTGGCCTGTGAACCTGCTGCATGGCAGAAAGTATGGGCTTTGGGGACAGAGATACCTGGGCTCCAAATCTGGCCCAGATATTTATCAGCTGTGTGACATGGAAGAAGTCAGTTACTGAGCCTTTCTTTACCATAAAATGGGACTAATCATGGACCCACTACACAGGGTTGCCGAGAAGACTCGTGAAATCACCTGTGCCCTGTGCACAAACAGATGTTTATCCCACAACTTTTGGTGAAAGATTTCTTCCATGGTGAGCTCAGAGCACGACACGGTGGGGAGGCAGAGTTGCTCCTGGGAAGAGAAGATGTAAGAAGACAATTCAGTCACAACGTTTGCATTCAGCATGCTGGTAGACCAGTGAGCCGGGAGCAGCTGAGGGACTGTACCAAGGTCTCCAAGGGTCTGGAACTGTGCTATCTAATATCATAGCCAGTAATCATATGTGGCTATTTAAATTTTAATTAATTAAAATTAAATACAATTAAAATTCAGTCCCTTGGTCACAGTAGCCACATTTATTTTATTTTATTTTTGTATTTAAATTCAATTAGCCAAGGTATATTACATCATTAGTTTTTGACATAAAGTTCAATGATTCATTAGTTGACTATAACACCCAGGGCTCATCATATCACGTGCCCTACCCTAGCCACCTTTCAAGTGCTCAGTAGCCACGTGTAACGAATCACTACCTGCTACAGACTGAATGCTTGTATCCACCCCAAAAATTCATAGGTGGAAACGTCTTCCCGATGTGTTGGTATTTGGAGCGGGGTGTTTGGGAGGTGATCGGGCCATAAGAGTGGAGCACCCAAGAACCGAATTAGCAGTTTTATTAAAGAGCCCTCAGTGAGCTCCCTAGCCCATTCTGCCACATGAGGACACAGAGAGAGGACAGCGATCTATGAACCAAGAAGCAGACCCTCATCTCATAAGGCCATCCCCTCGATCTTGGACCTTCCAGCCTCCAGAACTGTGAGAAATAAGTTTCTCTTGTTTGTAAGGCACCCGATCATGGTATTTTATGATAGCCCCAAGCAGACCAAGTCACGACCACCCTGGGCAGCACAGAACCCTGGACACTCCCATCTTCCCAGCAAGTCCTGCCCTGGCCTGGGGTCACACAAACCGGGGCTCCCACCTGGCATGGCCTCTGCTCATTATAAGGTTTGGGCAGGGCACCTGACCTCTCAGAGCTTTGGTTTCTTCTTCTGTAAAATGGGCTATATTAATCATCTCACCCGGGGCAGAAGGGTTCTCCCAATGGCCAAGACCAGCACCTTGCCTGGCAGACCCTAGAAACACAAATAATGTTGGCCGAGTGTGCTTCAGCATTTAGTTTTGCCTGTTTTCCCTTCGATCTTGGGGCCCTGGCTGCACCTTCTCCTCCTGTCCCTCTCCCCCCATCCCCGCAGTGATTTCTGTCTCTCTCTCACACACCCACCTCTCTGCTCACACCATCAAACAGTCCCCGGGGCCTGCACAGATGGAACCAAAGACTCAGACACAGGGCAGGTGGGGTGTCAGGGGGAATGGCTTTCCCGGGCTTCAAGATAGGCCTGGAATAGCGGTGGTCGTAAATGCATAATCACTAAGTGAAAGAAGCCAGTCTGAAAGGACTACATACTGTATGATTCCCACTATACGACATTCTGGAAAAGGCGAATCATGGAGACGGTAAAAAGATCCATGGTTGTCAGGGGGCTCGGGGGAGGGAGGGAGGAATAGTGGAAACCCAGGAGATTTTTCGGGCAGTGAAATTATTCTGTATACCACTATAATAATGGACACAGGCATGCTACATTTGTTCAGACCCATAGAACATACAACATGAGAGTGAACCCTGAGGTCAACTATGGACTTCAGGTGTTGATGGCGCGTCCCGGTGAGTTCACCAGTTGTAACAAACGTACCACTCTGGGAAGGGACATTGATGTTGAGAGAGGCTTCCTTTTAGCAGGGGATGTGGGAAGTCTGACTGTCCTGCTCAGTTTTTCTGTGAGCTTCAAACTGTTCCAAAAAGCTATTTTAAAAAGGAAAAAAAAAAAAAAAAAAAAAGAAGCCTTTTCATACCTATGCCCAGAGCACTTGCCCACAGCAGTAACTAGGTTAGAAGAGACCTCCTGGCAGCGGTCTGAAAAAGATACAGTCTGACTCCTGATTGCAAAAACTGGAATGCAAAGAGAAAAGGTCCAGCCAGAAGGTGAAGGGAACAGTAGTTGGCTTGGACTGTCCTTATCCTTAACTCCAGCCAGCCAGCCCTGCTCCAACAAAATCAAGCCCCTCAGGATGCAATGTTCCCAGTCTTCACTCTCTCGGCCCCTACTGGACACCTCCACCTCTCTTTTTATTCGCTCTTTCTTTTTCTTCCACTGCAATGTGCTCAAATCATCCAAAACTTTCCCTTTATCACTGAGCCTTGCTAATTAAGCTAACATTATTAGAAGGTTGAGAGGAAGAAAAAAAAAAACTCCCAAATTCTCTTTGCGTTTCAGTAGCTACTTAATATGTGAGGCAACGAGAGATGAGCTGCTCCTAATTGCCAGTCCCTGGAGTAGCCAGTCAGAAAATGAATTGATGCATTTTTTCCTTATGAACAATGCATGTAGCACAAATTGCGGTGACCGTCACCAGAGATTTAATTACAAAATATCATTACTTTCACACATCATTTCAGATTTGGCCTGATCAAATCAAAGTTAGGGTAAGAGAGAGAAAACTGCACTCTTCACAGGGTCATTCATCTGGGGGTGGCTGCAAAGCCATCGGGGTGGAGGGGGGAGGGCAGGGGAGGGGGGATCCTCGGGGCTGCTGCAGAGAAAGCAGCTGCTGAAAACAGACGTGGAAAGGAGATTCCTAGAATCCAGGGGTTGTGAAAAGTGGAGACCGTGGGAGAGTCCCCGGGGCATGGCGAGGACCCCTCAAGGGACAGAGTGGTCATAGAAGCAGCACAACCCTGCCATTCAGAGGCTCTGCACCAGTTCCACTCATCAGTGGCTTGAAGCAACTTATGTCTCCAGTTCTTTCTTTCCACAAATATCTCTTGAGTGTCTCCTGTGTTTCAGACCCCGTGCTAAAGCCTGAAGCAGCAAAATAATAAGCAGACATATGTGGTCTCAGGCTTCATGGGACCTACACTATGTGTGGAGAAACAGATTCACTCAAAATAGTCACAGAATAGTCAGGGGAGGGGCTGGGAGTGGTAGTGGAGCCAGACTTCCTGAGTCTACATCCCTCCTTCAGCATGTCAAAGCTGGGGAGCATGATTAAGTCATTCAATCTCTTGGTGCCTCAGCTTCTGCATCTGTACAACGGAGCTCATGCCAGGACTTAGTTTATCATGGTGTTAAAGATGAAATGATTTAATATTTATAACACATTGGGAACAGTGCCTGGGAAGCTCCATGTAAGTGTTTGTTAAATAAATAAAAATTAAAAATTGCAACAGTAAGAAGCAGAATGGAGTATCCTGAAAACCTATTAATAGGAGGATTCAACCTAGTCAGGAAATACGGGAAGAGGTTGAGTGGAAATGTGAAGAAAGGGGAGACATCAGTTGATGGAAACGCTAAAGAGTGGTCTTAGTGTAGGAAAGCAGCACGTGCAAAGGCCCTGTGGCTGAAGTAAGCATTTTAAAGACAAGGTACTGAACAAAAGGCCAGTGTGATTGGAACATGGTACAAACTAAAGATAAAGAAGCTGGAAGATCCAGTCCACATAGAGCCTTGTAGGCCATGGTCGAGGGTTTGAACTATAAAAATTACCCATGTGCCCTGGAATCTTAAAAGCATTAGTTCTCACTTGTTGCAAATGTGGCCTCAATTTTTTCTTTTGTTCATGTTTTTATAAAAGACATTTACTTCAATTATTACACCTAAGATGCTAGTTTATCATAATACATAGCATGAATTTCAGACACTGATGTTTCTTCTCAGTATCATGTAGAGATCATTTTCGTGCTGAGAGCAAATGCTGTATGGATAAGTAAGGCATGATACATGTATTGCAAATGTGGTCCCAATTTCCCCTCCTTATATCTTCATCCCTTCCTCTTTATGTGTGTCTTTAGAGCTGCTCCCAACAAGGGATGAAGTCCATTTCTCCACTCCTTGAATCCAGGTTGGCCTTGGGACATGCTTTGCCCAACAAAATGTGCTGGAAGTGACATTGCACTAATCCAGAGCCAGACCTCAAGCAGCCTTGCATGCTTCTACGTATTCTCTTAGAACACTGCTCAGCTGCCATTAAAATAAGTTCATTGTCACCTGTTGGAGGAGGAGATACCACAGAGAAAAAATGAGCCATCCCAACCAAGGCCATTCTGGATGAGCCAACAATCAGGTGACATGGAAGGGGCCCCCAATGAAAAGAGGAGAACTGCTCAGCCAAACCTAGTCAGGATCAGCCAACCATCAGCTGACCCACAGAATTATGAGTTAGATATATAGTTGTTGTTTTAAGCTACTAAGTTTTAGAATGTCTGTTACACAGCAGGCACTAACTGATACACACACTTAGTAGGCAAGGGAGTTGGGCATCACTGCTGTAACACAGTGCGGTGCTGACACACCCAGAGGGAGAGAGACATGACTGAGTTCTGTAGGAAAATAAAAAGAGCTGCTGTCAGAAGAGACTTTCTGGAAAAGAAAAAAATGATCATGTTTGTCCAGGGAGAGCAGGTGGGACAAGCCCACCAGACAAAAGAAAGAACATGAGAAAAAGCATGAAATCAAAAAAAGGGATGATATTTGGTCAAGGGCAGGGAACTTCAGGCTCTTCTGGGACATGGAAGGGGCAGAGGTGAAGGTGGAGCCCCCAGGTAAGAAGCATCCTGCTGGAAGGAGCCAGCTGCAGGAGCTGTAGGGCTTGGACGGGGACAGGCAGGGCTGGAGGAATAAGGGGCAAGCACAGTTCCTCCACCAGACCCACACAACTCCTGGAACTGCTCTAGGTCACAAGGGTGTCCTGGACCATTTCCCCGCCATGTTGCCCCGTGCTATGTCGCCTTAGGCAGATCTTTCTTGTCAGAGCGTGGTCCCTCCATAGCCTGATTTCCCAGAGGTTCTACCCAGGAGCCCATGAAATGACATCTGGGGAGGTGCTTCATAAACTAGAAAGCCCAGCTACTTGGGGGGGGGGGTGATTCTTGTCCACGTTCTGTGCATTTTCTTCAGTTCTTTTCTAGCAAAGAAAGTTTTTCCAGAAAACTATGTGTTAGTTGGTATCCCACAGGAAATGGATGGCAGCAGGGGGGAGAGCCAAGGGACAAGAGAAGGGGAGCAGTTACTGGGATAGGAAGGAGGAAAGGGAAACTGGCAGCAGCCGTGGCTCCTCTCACCACCATGTTCGGGAAGACATTGGAGAAATAAATGGCCCAGCCTCCTCCCCCTCTCACCTTCCAGTCTCTAGCCAGAACTTCCCATTGGTTGAACCCACCCAGCAACTGGATGGCAAGGAAGTCCATGAATGCAATCCCTAGAGGGTCATCCACCCAGAGTTAGAGCAGGGGGAAAGTGGACAGTGACCCTGGGGGGCTGTGGAAGATGTCCAGGACCACCTCCAGAGGATAGGTGGGCTGTGGGAGAGGAAAGCAGATTCTCCAAGATCAGCCATGACAGTGGCCAGGGACAGGACTACCACCCCTCCAAACCCTTCTCCATCTGTCTCATGCCAGTGGTTCTCAGAGTGTGGTCTGGGAACCCCTAAGGGTTCCTGGGATCCTTTCAGGGGGTCCACAACGTCAAGCCTTATTTCCTAATAATGCTAAGATGTTATTTGTCTTTTTACTTTCCTTCACCCACAAGCGTATGGTAGGAACTTCCAAAGGCTACTTAGGTGAAGAAGCCATAATCCCCTAGAAAAGGTACATACCCTCCCTTTTCCAACTGCATAGTTGAGAAAGGCATCCTTCATGCATCTGAACCAAAATAACTTATTACAACAGATCGAATGCAGAAGCAGATATGAGAACCTAGCCATCTCCTGGTAAGCTGGAAATTCTTTAAATTTGCAAAAACATAACACAAGGCCACTTTTCTCACATTTTCCTTGTTTGGGAAAACAGATATTTTCTGTCGAAAATGTACTTTATACTGACGCATAATAGGTTGGTTATTGTTATTAAAAATGAACTTTTTTAACTTTGTGTTTTAATTTCATATACAATAAGTATTGATAGATATAGATCACATCAGCAGAAGCTCTTTGGGTCATAAGACCATGAAGGAAGACCCACGGCTTTTTTGGATTCCCAGAACAACTACCTATACTAACTTCACTAGCTGTAACTACTGCTGCCCACCTCCAGTCAGGGCGGAGGACACCACTGCTCAGAGATGGGGCCATAGCCCCCGGGCTCACACAGCTGGTGAGGGGCACAGCTGGAATTTGAATCCGGGCTGCCTGGCAGCAGAGGACACAGTGTCTCCCCCACCGCCCGTGCAGCAGGACGCCGGGGGGACAGTGAGTGATGGCACCACGTCTGGCTTCTGCCACCTCCTCTGAGGAGGGAAAATGACAGGGATTGATTGATCTCAATGATCAGCTATAAATGGTCCCTCCATGTGGCCATGTTAATCAGCTTCTACCAGTCAGGATCTGACCGGTTTGAAAGGTTTATAGCAACAATGTAGTGCTGATTTATTTCTCCTTAATAAAAAAGTGATCAAGTGAAACCTGCATCTATCATTCTATTCATCACTCGGGGTGATTTATTAACTAATTACACTTGCAGTGGCCGCTGGCTCTAAGCACGGACGACGCGGGGAGGTGGGGTCAGAGTGCCCATCGGTACTGTCCTGGACGTGCCCACCGCCCTCTGTTGCCAGCCTCGCCATTCACGCACAAGCAAGACGGAGCTCTCAAATGAGGGTGTCGAGACTCTGAGAGAAGGGGGAGGAAAAGAAGGAGAGAGGGGAGAAATGGAAGGGCTGCCCAGTCCCAGCCGTTTACGCCTTGTCCCTTGGAGAAGACAGTGCAGCAAGTAGATCTGCGCCCCCATCTTCCTCCTGGCTCTCTGGAGGGAAAGGGGCCTTAAGGCAAGATCTGGAGGGTATTGGTGGTTTGGGGAGAGGAAAGATGAAAAGCCAACAGCCCAAAGAGGAGATCCCAGGCTAGTGGGGCACTGCCGGGGGGCCCCCCTTCCCCACTTGCTTGCTGCCGCAGGTAAAACACAAGTCTGAATCTCAGGAAAACGAGGAATAATTGTTTAGTGCAAGAATGTCCCAAATATCACATGGATATCCTATCATTTCTGGCAGCCTTGTCCCCAGGGCCATGAGGGAGGCAGTAGGGTGTACAGTGACTAGACCTGTAAGAAAGCCCAGGGCCCAGGGGCGCCCAGGTGGCTCAGCTGGTTCAGCACTGACTCTTGGTTTCAGCTCAGGTCATGATCTCAGTGTCGTGGGATGGGGTCTCATGTTGGGCTCTGCAGGCAGGGGGGTCTGCTTGTTCCCCTCCTTCTGCTCCTCCCCCAGCTCTCTCGCTCTCTCTCTCTCTCTCTCTCTCTCTCTCATAGATAAATAAATAAAATATTTTAAAAAGAGAAAGAAATCTGAGGGTCCATAACCACAGCCAGCCTCACTCTGCTAACCTGCTCTCCATCTTTAATGTGTCCCTGGGTCCTGAGGGCCTCCCCCTGGGATCTCCAGGAAGTCGGTGACTTCCTAGAGCCAGTGAGCAGACCATTCAACCTCGCCAAGACTTGTCTGTAAAGTGAGGACCCCATCCTTCCCCCAGACTTCCCCAGGGGCTACAGAGCAAGTGGGCTGTGTAAGTGTGAACGACTATTCCACAAAGGTCCATGGCAGGGGTGGGCTGTCCTGGGCTGTCCTGGCTAGGCTCCCACCCACCCGGAGAAGGTCAGGTTCCTTTTAACCTCTCGGGGAAAGAATAGCCATAACTCCAAAATTTTTTTTTTATTATTATCTTTCCTGAAACTTTGGGTTTCTGGTGGGGAAATGTCAGAATCTAAGTTGGCACAACCTTCTTTTTTTTTTTTTAAAGATTTTATTTATTTGACAGAGAGAAACACAGCCAGAGAGGGAACACAACAGGGGAGTGAGAGAGGGAGAAGCAGGCTTCCCGCCGAGCAGGGAGCCCGATGTGAGACTCGATCCGGGTCTCCGGGATCATGACCTGAGCCGAAGGCAGTCGCTTAACCAACTGAGCCACCCAGGCGCTCCAAAGTTGGCACAACCTTTGTGGAAGAACATGGTGTAGTATTAAAATTGAAAATAAAATAAAATTGAAGTAAGTGTAAGCCATGCCTAAAATAGTGCCCAGCAGGTAGAAGTTTCAGGTAAGTTCAAAGTCTACCAACCTACAACCAGCACTTTGGTAAAGCCAGTGTCCAAAGCGGGAACCACTCCACTCACACGTGCTGTGTGAGTCATGGTGTCCCGTTCATCCAAAAACGTCAGAAGCACTCTGAACGCTGTCAAAACAGACTTAGGCAAGGGGACAGTGATGCTGTCAGACTTTGCTCCAGTAAAAAGTGTGAGGAAGAAATATCTGCTAACCTGCCAAGGTGGGCATGATACATTGCTTTTAGAAGAAAAGCAAGTTGAGGAACATTCTAGAACAGGGTCTCTCAACCTCACCACTACTGACATTTGGGGCCCGATAATTCCCTGCCGTGGGGCTGTCCTGTGCACTGTAGGACGTTAGGCGGCACCCCAGCCTCCACCCTAGATGCCAGGAGCTGCTGCCCTATACATCATGAGGACAACAAAAGGTCTCTAGATACTGCCAGAGGTCCCCTGGGGGGGAAGTCAGCCCCGAGTGAGAACCGTTGTTCTAGACGGCATCAGGAACGTTTATGTGAACAAAAGCAAACACCTAACCTAGTATTTCTAGAGGAATTTAGATAAGTTTCTGGGGGCATGGAGAGAAGTCTGGATGGCAAGTTTCTACATAGGGAGCTGGGGTTGCCTCTGGGGAGTGGGGAGAAGGAGAGATCATGGGGACTGTCACCTAATGTGTTTTATCTGTATGTTTGCCAATGACAGGAGAGGAAAGGAAGAAGGAAGGAAGGAAGGAAGGAAGGAAGGAAGGAAGGAAGGAAGGAAGGAAAGAAGGAAGGAAGGAAGGAAAGAAGGAAGGGAGGGAGGAAAGGAAGGAAAGGAAGAGAGGAAAGAAGGAAGGAAGGGAGGGAAGAAGGAAGGGAGGGAAGAAGGAAGGAAAGGAATGGAGGGAGGGGTTGGAAGGGAGGGAGTAAGGAAGGGGGTTTGGGAGAGAACCCCAGAAGCCAGGTCTGGTTGAGTTGCTGTGGGACATCCTGTGCGGCTTTCCTCTCTGGTCCTCAATTTCCTCAAAGTATAATAAAGGATTGCACAAGCCCCTGGCCCTCTTCAGCCAGCAAGTCCCAAGGTGACCCAGGCCCCTCCCTCCTGCACCCCCCGCAGCTTCACAAAAGAAGCCTGAGGTCTGGCTCCCTCTCAGCAGCTCTAACTGATTGCACCTCCTGGGGGAGGCGGGGAGGACCGGCTCTGGTCAGCCACCCAGCTCCAAGCTGAGGACTTGATCGGGCTTGATTAAATAATTACACAGAGCCCACTGAGTAATCATGCCGTCTCAAGAAGCAAGGAGCACCTTTGGAGGGAGGCCCCATTAGTGATGTGGGGGCGTGTGGGTGAGCATATCTGTCTCTTGCCTATGATAAAATTATCATCATAAGGCCTCATTTGCAAAATGCATCCATCTGCCCCATCTCACGATTGCCTCCCAAAGCCAGGGGTACAGTGTAATCTCCATTTGACACACGGCTAAGGAAACCGAGGCTCAGAGGTGTCTTCAGCTGGCTGAAGAACCAACCAGGAGGCTGGGGGCCGGTCCAGGTCCATGTGACCCAGGGGCCCGTGCTGAAGGCCATCGTACTCCAGGAAGTCCACACTGAACCAGGAGAGGCCTCAGCAGTGAAGGATCCTAAGGTGGAGGGGGGGGGGGTGCGGGTTGTTAGTCATTGTTTTTGTTTTGGTTTGGTTTGTTTCCCCACCAGGATCATTTCCCTCCTTTCAATTTTGGAAAAGAAATCCTAAACCAGTGGAGCCTTCCCAAAATCTGTTGCTGCCAATTAAACAGCCCCGTGTTGTGGGGTGAGAAGGGGAGCCCCACTGTAGCTGCCCACGTGCCTGCCAGGCTGATGGATGGTGGGGGAGCCCAAACCAATCTGGCTGGGACCTGGGGGTCTTCAGTGAGCCACTGTCTCTGGTATAAAGGCCACCAGCAGGCGGGCCAGGGGGGGAGGGGACAGACATTAAGACTCCAGCACCCTTTCCAGCCAAGGATCTGGTTTAACTGGGAAGAGAAGCAAAGAGCAAAAGAGAGATTACTTTGTTTGGTTCTCTGGCCCCAAGGGAAATACCCACTGCCTGCCCCCTTGCTCCTCCCCCTACCTACCAGTGGCCCCATTGGCTCATCTACGCCGGAGCAGCCCAAATTCATTAATAATGATTAGTCTCTCCTCGAAAAGAAGCCTGCAATCAAAGGGCCATTAAAATTAAGTGCTGGAGGAGCAGGTGGGGCGGAGGGGATAGAAAGGGGGAAGGGGGGCTAGAGGAGGGGGA
The DNA here is from genome assembly GCA_004023965.1 of Spilogale gracilis. NCBI lineage: Eukaryota > Metazoa > Chordata > Mammalia > Carnivora > Mephitidae > Spilogale > Spilogale gracilis. The sequence continues at coordinate 8,533 of PITA01009560.1, read as the reverse complement.
GGGGCAGGCAGAGCTGGGCAGGAATCTCTGCTGGACTCGGACATCTCCTTGTTGCAAGACCTTAGTTGGGTCACTCTCACCTTGCCCCTGAGACTCAGCTTTCCCATCTCAGAAACGGAGGGCCAGTTATGACTACGGTGTCGGTATAATGTGCACGGAAGCACCCCGTGGAGAGGCATAAACATTGACTGACGTGATAGGAGGCTGTAGGCACCACGACCTTGTGGGGAAGTTAGTGGGAGGGGAGAGGGGTGACGTTACCCTCTAGACCAGAGTCCCCAGCAGCCCCTGCCCATGGTCCAGCTACCCGCACTCTGTTTCCTGGGCACCACACGATGCCCACCTCGCCCAGTCCCAACAGCCCTGGCCTCTGCATAGGAGCAGCAGAAGCATCCAGAGCAGCAGGGGAGGGGAGGAGAGGAGATGGAGGGGGAGCCAGGACACCCCTAGACCTTGGAAGAGGCAGGGTCAGACGGGGCTTCCCAGCCATTGGCAGCCACTCGGCCCTCCTCTCCCCACCAACCCTCCGGTTTCTGGGGAGGTCTCAGGGTGCAGAGAGGAAGCCCTGGCACCCCACCACCACCAACTGACTCTCAAGGTGCCCTGGGTGACCAGAGACTAGACATAACCCGCCCTGGGACACCGGGACACCCAGCAGGGCAGCTGGCAAGCACAGCTCTCTTTCTCAAGGAACAAAGAGAGGAAGCAAAAGAACTAGCCTCTGGGGCCCACGCCTTCCTTGGGAGAAGGCAAGATGCCAGAGCTCCAGATGTGCTGATCCTGGGGCTTGTGTGGACTTCTGGTTCCTCTGGAGGACAGGAAATGAGATTTTTACAGAGAGCCCTCTCCGGTGCCAAGCGCTCAGCCTTGTTACTTCACATCACAACCAGAAGGACGCCGCAAGGACAGCACGCGCCATTCCTGTTTTACAGAGGAAGAACTCAGAGAAGCGTGCCCGAAGTCCTGTGTCTGGGACGGGTACGGTGCCAGAGCCAAGATTCAAGGCTGGGAGCATCAGGGTCTGAACTGCTGCTTCTCCTGCTCCCGACTTGACCGCCAGCCGCCCCCCCTCCCCCCCGACCCTCAGGGAACAGGGCAGCCTGGGTGGGAGGGAGCCTCACGTGGGGACACCCCCCCTTCCGTGTGTGCCCAGCTGTGGCTCTTGCAGGTTTGAGTCACACCATACTCCCTAAAACCCAGAAAATGGGTACAAAACCAGGATTGAAGGGTGTCCTAGGGACAAGGGATTCAACTTGACAGCCTGTAAAGTCCACAGGGTGGGGTCTGTCCTCACTCCCCACCGGGCCCCACTGGCGCAGTGCGGGGACAGAGAGACTGAGCGGAAGGGGGCTCTCACAGGAGGCAGGGGTGACAGCTTACACAGCAGGGGAGGCTCTGGGCAAGTTGCCCTATCCAGAGCCAAACAACCAGGGCTCAGATCCCTGCTTGGCCATGTTCTATGTGCAAGTTTAGCGTGTCTCTGTGTCGACCTTCTTACCTGAAAATGACAATAATAGTTCTTACCAGCTAGGGCTCTTCAGAAAAGCACATGAGCCACCGCAGCCTGGCATCTCGCCAGCGCTCCTACACTGTGGGTGGGCGGAGAGCCAGCGGCCGGAAGGCTCTGGGCTGGCCCACAGCACCCCCGAGGTGTCCTTATGAGGCCACCAGTGGTGGGCAGACGCCACACATGCACAAGCCTGAGAGTGAGCCCGCCCTTCAACTTTGCACCCCCCACTCCGCATCTGATTGGTTTCACCCTAGTGCCCATTCCCATTTGTCCACTACTTTGCATCTGGACTCCCCATTCCCTTCAGGTCTGACGGCCCTGGCCCAGAGGACAGGGGCTTTCAGAAACCCACCGTCAGGGTCTCCAGCCTGGGGACGGTGAGCTCCTCAGCACGGAGAGGTTACCGCAAAGGTGGGATGGCCGCTTGGAAACCTAGAAACAGGACAACAGGACCCCCCCCTCCCCCCAGAGAGAGGCCCGAGACCACTTGGAAGCTTAGAGAGGTCCGGGACTGAGCGGCAGCTTTGCGAATGATCACAGCGCCACCTGGTGGTATCTTGGGGAACAGCCAAGCAGGCCCTGAAGGGCGGAGCATTCTCCAGGCCGCCCTCAAACCCGCCCCCCGCAACACTTTGATGAATTGTTTTCATACCATTGACCTCTGACAACACTCCAAAGAAGGAATTGCTATCCTTTTTACAGATAAAGACACTGAGGCCCAGAGACACAAAGTCACATGCCCAAAGTCACACAGCTAGCACGCAGCAGAGACAGGATTTGAGCCTTACATTTACAGCCTTCCTTCCCAATGGCGAAGCCTCCAGAGATTCATTGAGAAAGAAAACAGACACTACCCCCCACCCCAACCCCCACCCGCCCCCACACACACCTGTGTCATGAAGCTTATAGCCTCACTGGGGAAGAGAATCACAAACTCTTTTCTTAGGAGCTCTCTATGCCCTTGGTCCTGGGCTTGGTACTAGGGGTGCCATGGTGAGGAAGGTGGACAGTGACCCTGCCTGACTGAACTTTGTGTCTGAGACCAGACCTCTGGGTGCCTACCTGGCCTGGAGGTCTGGGGAGTCTTCCCTGCATAAGGGTATGGAGCTAAGATCTGAAAGATGCCCAGGCCTTACCCAGGCAGAGAGATATTCACTTTTTCCATCTTCAAACCAATGTGTCACACACCCAGGTTTTCACTCTTTGCTACACATCCATCAACCCGTAATTAATATACTGAATATGTGCTTGTGCAACTTTGAAACTCCTTATTCCTCTTCCAATGTTTGTAAGCCAATGCACAAAACCATTTACTTCAACTAAGGAAGCTGCCATGCCATTAACATAGGCCACACGCTTTGCAATGTTTTTATCCATGTTCTGCTCATGACACTTGAGTGGTTTCCAAATTTTCGCTCCTACAACCAGCCAACATCCAAGTGCTTGTGTCTCAAAGTGCACACATGTTTGAGCTCCCCTGAGGTATGTGACCATATCCTTCCAAAGATATTTCAACATCGTTTTTATGGGAGTGAGGGGAAAACAAGTGTCTATTAATGAAAAATTTATACAAAAACAAATTCATTTACTATTTCATTTACTCTGGCTGAAGCCAAGGTAAGGTTCTGGAAAACACTGACCAAGACATTTCCCACATTTCTGTAGACCTCATTCTTTCTTCCCTTTCCTTCTATAGTTTGTCCAAGACAGACAACTGCATGGAAACACACTTAATGGGTTTCAGATAATTTTTTAAGCCACTTCTTTCATAAACAGGCCAACCATTCCAAGCCTGAGTTCAGGGCTTCAGTATTTTAGGGGTTAGTAACATCCCCCTCCCCCACCCACCGTAGCCCCTCACCCGCCCCTTCCCCTACCGTGGCTATACCATGTGGCCTGCCCATGGTGTAACAGGTGATGCCTGGGAGGAGGGCTCATGCTGCCAGTCAAGCATTTGCTCAGTGCCCAGTAGGTGAGTAGGTACATGGGAAAATCTTAGTTAACCAGGATCATTTCCCCATTGATCCCCGTCATGTGTGGTGTCCCCTATGCCTGGCTCCAGGTGCATGCATAAACTCCATACTGGAGGTTTCTAGAGTGTCAGGTGTGAGGGAGACCTTGAGACCATGGTGGTGGGAAGCAAGGGGTGACAGCATCTTTTCTACAATTGTCCCTGATTTTAAGAGCTGTGGTGAAACCCGGACAATATTAGACTAGTGAAGGGGTGAAGGGTGAAAGAGATTCTGTGGTTAGGCCTTACCACCTTCTCTATCAGACTCATTCACTGGGCACTCTACTGTCTACTCTGTCAGGAGCTCAGCTCAGCTCAGCAGAGCAAGGCTGAACAGAAAGTCACACCCCAGGGGCCCAGGCATCTGATCCAGAAGCAGTTTCAAAATCTGTCTGTGGAAGTACAGTTTCTGGCTCGGGTCTCTCACAGGCTGGGGGTCCACTGAGACTGTCAGATCTGCATCCAGACCATGCTTTGCGGTTCCACTGCCTGTCTCAGCTGGGTCGTTCATTCTGAGTCCCCCTTGGCCCCATCACAAAAAAAAACCCTTTAGCTGGATAAGATACAGCAGTCAGCAGACGCACAGAGAAACCCCTGTGTCCCTGAGAGTCTGTTTCAAAGGAGCCTGTTCTGTCCCATCACTTTGGAAGCATAGGGCGGGGCTGCAAGACAGCCCCGGAAAACCCAAGAGGCGACATGAGGACGTTCACATGGGTATGAAGCAGAGAGGAGACTTCCAGAACCCAACATAGGATCCTTACTCCCTGCCCCAGATCTTGTCCCTTCACTTGGGGCCCTAAGGCCTTAGGCCTGGCTCAACTTCACTCCCACAAAGAGTGGTGGTCTTCCTTGTGGCCCAGCATGGGACCTGGCAGTCCCAGCCTAGGGAGGTAGACAGGAGTCTAGAGGTCAGTGGTCCATGGCCACATCCCAAGGCCTGCCTTCTTCTCTGCCCACTATTCCAGACAGCCCTGATCTCATTGGCCTCAGACCCCCACACTCTATGCATCAGCACAGTAGGGCCCCACGTGAGGCTCTTGACCTCTGAACCACCTTGCTTCCAACCCTTGGCACCCCCTTCCCCAATCAGGCGATCAGCCTGTATGGAAAGATGAGGAAGAACCAGCCGCAACCGGGAATGCCTGCTGCAAGCCCAAGGTCCGGGCCTGAAGTCAAGCAGGTTCCCAGCTCCACGCTCACGGCCGCCTGCATAAGCCCTTCATCATGTGCCTGGTGATTCTAATTCCATGCCATGTGTGCTTGTGATCGTTTACTGTCCTGGGCCCTCCTAACCAGGATGTTCCATAAAAGAAAGTTCACCCCTCTAAGCCCTGCACTGAGCACAGTGCCTGGCACCTAGTAGGCTAAAACAACACAACGTTATAGTCTTACAGTCCTGGAGGTCAGGAGTCCAACACAAGTCCCATGGGCTGAAATCGAGGTGTCGCCAGGACTGAATTCCTTCTGGAGGCTCCAGGGCAGAACCCATTTCCTTGCCTCTTCCAGCCACTAGGGGGTGCTCACATGCCTTGGCTCCTGGCCCCTTCCTTCTTCAAAGCCAGCAACATCCCATTCCCCTGACTGAATCCAGGAAAGATTCTCTGCTTTTAAGGACTCGTGCAATGAGACTGCGCCCACCAGGATCATTTAGGATCGTATCCCAATCTCAAAATCTGTAACCTTAAGCACAGCAGCAAAGTTCTTTTTTCCGTAAGAGATAACGTGTTCACGGGTCCCAGAGATTAGGACATGGGCATGTATTTGGGGGGTGTGGGGGTAGAAGGCCTAGTCACACCTAGCACATGCAGATTCAGAAACACAGGCCCACCCCTTCCAGCTCATGACTGGCAAAGTAGGGTTCAAACCCAAGTCTTTGGGGCTGCAGAACCGAGCTCCTTCTCCCCTTGGTGTCTCTCTGTGTAACCACCCGGAGTCTGGACCCCTTCCCAGAAACCAGAAGGACAGCCCAGCCCATAAGCAGCCACTTTTATTTATGGAGTGTTGTTTGTTTTGTTTGTTTGTTTGTCATTATATTAACATAAATATTTCCTTTTCATCTAGGGGAAGAAAGGACTAATTTACTTTAGAGGTTAGGGTTGGGGGTTAGGCCTGACGCTCCGCCACTGAATTTACAGTGGCTTTTCTCTGCAATTAAACAAATGGCCAGCAGATGGCGAGGCAGGCCCACAGCTGACTTCCAATCCCCTGGACCATTCCTTTTCTCGGTGTGGGGGTGGCAGGGGGAGAGGTCTTCCTCTTCTTTTCTCCAAAACCCATTCTAGGAGGAAATGCCCAGAGGAGTCCCAGCAGGGGACAGCAAGGGCACAAAGTCCAGAGAGTCAGCCCACCTCAGAGCAGCCTGTCTGAGGACCTGCACTGCTTCATGTCCCATCCCCTGAACTAGGCACCAGGAGGAGAGATCAAGCCTGCACAAGTTGAATGTCTTGGTCACTGGACAGCAGACGAGAGCGGCAGCTAGTGTGCAGGACACTAAGATAGCCAGGTACCTTATATACTTTTATACACATTTATTATTTCATCTTCCCTGTGGCCCCAGCAAGCAACCTGGCATTAAAAATAGTGAACTGAGGGTCCCAATACCAACTCTTAAATCCTTTGTAATCCTGGATCTCCCCCAATAAAGCCACTTAGTTCAGTCAAAAAAAAAAATAGTGAACTTGCTGGGGAGATAGGAGCAATACCAGCATCATTTTTGAATCTCTCCAAATTCCCACATAAAAATAAGCAGGCAAAGGTGCCTGGCTGACTCAGTCAGTAGAGCATGCGCTTCTTGGTCTCAGCGCTGTGAGTTCAAGCCCCATGTTGGGCATGGAGCCTACGTGAATAAAGAAAGAAGCAGGGCAGATTAGGAAAAGCAAAACCCACGGACAACATTGCTCCAAAATTAGGTGGCCAAGGTGTCCCCATGAACACCAGAAAGTGAGTGAGGGAGCACAACCTCCAATAGCTACCCGCATGTTATCAAGGTGCCCCATCCCCGGGGCGTTCCAGGGCTGGCCTCTAGCCTTTGGCACCCCTCTGCTAGTTAGCAGAGGGAAGCAAAGGGGTATCTGATTAGCCCAAGAAAAGCATGAAAAGACAATCTGAGAAAAGCAACCAGGACTGCGAGGGGTCTTGCCCTGTCCCATAGTAAGTGAGGTCAAGAGTTCTCTGGAAGGACTGAGGGGCTGGAGTTCTTCCACCTTATAAGCTGACCCACTTTGAGTTCCCTTCCAGGGCAGGGTCCCTTACTGAGGGAAAATTACTTGAAGCAGGATCAAAACGGAGGAGGATCACTCAAGACAATAAAGAGGAAGGAAAAAAATCTAGATAAAAATGTCAGAAGGAGATTGAGCCAGAAACTCTAAAACGCCAGCCACCATATCTGTGCACATGGCATAAAAACAAGAGTGGGAGCTCACAAGGTTAGAAATGCCAACCTGAACATCTCCAGCTTTAGAAAGACTAATTTCACGTAAGAGCCAACAACAGAAGAGTCTTGAGGTCAGATTCCATACAAATTGAGTTTAAGCCAAAAAAGAATCAGGAGCAAAATGGCATCTCTACAAAGAGTAAGTGCATTCCAGTAAGACATTGCTCGGGGACAGATCAAAACCATAACCTTCTATTTCAAAATGATCTAAAAGGTATTTTTTAATTTTGTACGAGATGAAAGAACAACATAAAACAGAATCAGAAAAATCTTATAAAGTGGCAAAAGTCAAGGAAGAATTAAAAATACAAAGAAATAAATCTTTTTAGAAACTAAGTCTAAAATAGAAAGAACACAAGAGCAAACTAACGCAACCTTAAGATAATGCCATTTATGGGGCGCCTGGGTGGCTCAGTTGGTTAAGCGACTGCCTTAGGCTCAGGTCATGATCCTGTCGACCTGGGATCGAGTCCTACATCGGGCTCCCTGCTCGGCGGGAAGCCTGCTTATCCCTCTCTCATTCCCCCTGCTTGTGTTCCCTCTCTGGCTCTGTTTCTCTCTGTCCAATAAATAAAATCTTTAAAAAAAAAAAAAAGTTAATGCCATTTACACGGTGAAATGGGAGACTACTTCGCATCAGCAAGAAATGAAGAAAGAGATATTTAAAAATATTTGAGAGAAAAGAACAAATATTGGTATCAGGTAAAGAAGTTCCAACACACAAATAATGAGTCCCTGAAAAGAAAATCAAAGCAAGAGAACAGAACAGATACTAAAAACTATAATTCAAGGAAACTTTACTGAAATGTTCAAAATTTGAAATTACATATTGGAAGAACATACTACATACCTGAAAATGCCAACCGAAAATAATCAGACATATTTGAAACATTTTGATACAATTAATGTTCTTTGAGGAAAGAGATAAAGATCTTTCAGTCATCTAGGCACAAATACTACTACTAATAACTGATAAAGAGAATAAATTAGATTGTTATCAGATTTTTCAAGAGTAAGGCTTTATGCCAAGAGAATAATGATGTATCGTATTTAAGATCCTCAAAACAGAAAAATGTAAGTTAATCATTTTATGTCCATTAAAACTGGCTTGTAAGAAGGCAAACTCGAAATGGATGAAAGACCTCAACGTGAGGCAGGAATCCATCAAAATCCTGGAAAAGAACATAGGTAGTAACCTCTTTGACATCGGCCACAGCAACTTCTTTCAAGACACGTCTCCAAAGGCAAAGGAGACAAAAGTGAAGATGAACTTTTGGGACTTCACCAAAATAAAAAGCTTCCGTACAGCAAAGGAAACAGTCAACAAAACAAAGAGACAACCCACAGAATGGGAGGATATTTGCAAATGACACTACAGAAAAAGGGCTGGTATCCAAGATCTATAAAGAACTACTCAAACTCAACACCCAAAAAGAAGATGAACACATCAAAAAATGGGCAAGAGACATGAAGAGGCACTTCTCCATAGAAGATATACAAATGGCTAACAGACACATGAAAAAATGTTCAGCGTCACTAGCTATCAGGGAAATTCAAATCAAAACCACACTGAGATACC
>PITA01009559.1:0-76913 GCA_004023965.1 Spilogale gracilis | reverse complement strand
CTACCCTATGACCCTGCAATTGCACTACTGGGCATTTACCCCAAAGATATAGATGTAGTGAAAAGAAGGGCCATATGTACCCCAATGTTCATTGCAGCAATGGCCACAATCACCAAACTGTGGAAAGAGCCAAGGTGCCCATCAATAGATGAATGGATAAAGAAGATGTGGTACATATATACAATGGAATACTATGCCTCCATCAGAAAGGATGAATATCCAACTTTTGTAGCAACATGGAGTGGACTGGAAGAGATTATGCTGAGTGAAATAAGCCAAGTAGAGGAAGTCAAGTATCACATGGTTTCACTTACTTACAGTGCATAAGGGGTAATGTAGAGGACAGTAGGAGAAGGAAAGGAAATGGGAAGTAGGGTAATCCAGGGAGAGAAACGAAACAACAGAGACTTTAGACTAGAAACAAACTGAGGGACTTGGAGGGAGGGGGGTGGAGGGATGGGAGAGCCTGATGGTGGGTACTGAGGGCACCTATTGCATGGAGCACTGGGTGTGGGAATGGGGAATGAATCTTGGAACACTGGAAAAAAATATTTAAGTAACAATAAAAAAATGAGATCAAAGTTATAATCAAGGAGCAAAATTAAAAAAAAAAAAGAATCAAGGTTTCCTACTCTCATTTTCCTTACCTACTGCACAAATACCCTGTGGGGCATCCAGTTGGGCCTGCATCTACATTTACTCCCATGGGGTTTGGGGACAAGGCTAATGAATTCAAATATGAAAACCACACTGCCTGCTGTGCCATTGGTAACAAAAAACAAAATCCTTTGACTCTGGCCCAGGAGTCTCTGTCATCTGCCAGCTTGTGTGAAACTGAGCAATAAAAACTCAACCTTCATCGTTCCTGACAGGCTTTTCTCTCAATAAATTAATACTTCTTTTCTTTAAGTATCATCATGGACATTTTACAGGCAAAACAAGTTTTAATTTAATCACTGTTTTCTTTTTGATGTTCAATCTGTCACTACTTATCTCCTAGCAGTCTCTCTTCAGACTTGTATTTTGATCCTTTCAAACAATTATGAAAGCATCCCTATTTCTGACAATGATAAGATGTTGTTGGCCTATGTTGAATATTCCTTTCTTAACTATAGAATCATCTGTTCTCTAAAAAGCTCTAATTCTATTTAAAGAGTACTGGAGAGTAAAATCTATACAACAAAGTAGGCATGATAATGGTGCACAGTGTAAGAAAGAAAGGAAAGAGAAAGAAAAAGGAAAGAGAAAGGAAGAAAGGCAGGCAGGCAGGCAGGAAGGAAAGGAGGGAGGGAGGAAGAGAAAGAACTCTCTTATCCAAATCTCATGAATTTATGCTTGTAAATTTTTTTACACCTTGCTCTGAAGTAAGAGTTTGTTAATTCATTTTTTTCTCTTCCCAATTGTTTTGATGCTATATATTGTCATGATATAGCATGTATTCAAATTATATTATGCCTGTCTCCAACTCTTTGGAAGTTTCTATTTTCCTCTTCCATTAAGGTCTTTGGACTGATTCAAAGTACACAGATCCAGATCACACCTATATTGCTATCTATCTCTAAGAGTGAAAGAAACTCTCAACTTCCCTAGGTCATCCAGAGTTCCACTTCAAAATATAGAAGGCCTTTTGCTATTAACAAAACAAAACAAAACTATGTGCTTCTAAAATTCTCTTAATAGGTGGAAGAACAGATTCTAGGATGGGTTTCCAATAATAACTACTAGACTCACAAGACAGAATAGCTCTGTCCAGGCAACTGCTCTTCAAGAACAGTAGGGAGCTAGGGAAAGGGGAAACTGTGATTCCCAACAGTTGCCTTCACAATCACACTATCTTAGCTGTGACCGAACGAGCAGGAAGCCACAGTTGGGCTATTTTCTAATGGGAGAAATGGCCTGAACTAGAATAAAGGGATCAGGAATGCATCAGTAGAACTGTTGGCTCCTATAATACACTGCGTTAGCTGCAGTCTGGGAATCAAAAAGCCATTGCCACAGATGATGTCTCCAGAACAATAGAGCACCTGCTCAATCTGCAGTGGACATCTGTGGTGACACAGCCTCCTTCCTAATACAGCATACTGTTCCAAATTCAGTCTCCACAAAAATGCATCTGATTGGCACAAACTAAACCACATCCAAAAAAACAGAGCAGGAAAGTATACATTTCAGCCTTTTAACATTCAAAAAGTGCAACAGAATGTAATTGGAATGATGTTGAGTGAGTCACTCTGTGGTATCCACCATGGTCCATTCTGGCATTGTCAACAGGCATTATTCTTCCCAATAACTTTGAACAACAGCAATACATCCTCTGCTTAAAACTCTCTCTTACTCTTTTTCTAATTCGAATACAAATTCATCAGAGAGTAACAAGTGCACTCTGGCTCCCTTTTAATTCTTTGAACTAGTTTTATTGCATCACCAGCCCACACTACTGCCCCATTTTTTTCTTCCAGTTTTGCTAGCCTCCTAGTACTTCCTTTACTATGTCAGGCATTCTCCCTCCTCAGTGTTATGTTGTTCCTCCTGCCTGGAGTGTCTTCTCCTGATATTTGCATGCCTCCTTCCTTGATGCCTTTCATCATAAGGCACTTCAGATGCCAACAAATTAGTACTTTCCTGATCAACTTACTTAAATTGCACCTCCCTTACTTCCCTCTCTTTAGAATTTTTTTTAATTTTTTAAAAAAATTTATTTATTTGACGGAGAGAGCAATCACAAAAAGGCAGAGAGGCAGGCAGACAGAGAGAAGGAAGCAGGCTCTCTGCTCGGCAGGGCCTTGATCCCAGGACCCTGAGATCATGACCTGAGCCAGAGCAGAGGCCCTAACCCACTGAGCCACCCAGGCGCCCTCTTTAGAATTTCTAATTCTTTTCTACACTTAACATTATTCTAGCACACTATACATGTCATTATTTATGGTGGTTATTATCTTCTCTCCCTATTAAAATATAGAGCCGGGGCGCCTGGGTGGCTCAGTTGGTTAAGCGACTGCCTTCTGCTCAGGTCATGATCCCGGAGACACGGGATTGAGTCCCACATCAGGCTCCCTGCTCGGCAGGAAGCCTGCTTCTCCCTCTTTCAGTCCTTCTGCTTGTGTTCCCTCTCTGGCTGTGTTTCTCTCTGTCAAATAAATAAAATCTTAAAAAATAAAATATAAAATAAAATAAAATAAAATAGAGCCATGAGTGCTGAAATTATATTAGTTAACTTTCATATCTACAGTCCGTACAACTGTATCTGCCATATAGTGAGTGGTCAGTAAAAAAGTTAACAAATTAGTAAATAAAGGAATTAATAATAATCATGCTCCCAAATAACATGATATATCAATTATCCATCATGTAAAAAAATGGAAATATCCTCTGTTTGGGGGAAGTATAATATCTTGTGAATCACTACATCCTTCTCTGAGAGCTAGTCTTTGCTCCTCTATATACTTACCACCTCTACTTCAGTCACAATATTACCTTGATACATTTTGAGTTTATTATTAACTAAATAACAAATTTTATCACCTCCAATGCACATTAAATACAATATGGAAAAAGATAATGAATAAAGGGAAACTGGTTAATACTAATAAAAACAAAATAAGGAAAAATAGGTATCTTATAAAGTCTGTGTTTCTACAACTAGACAGAGATTTGTAATGAGAATTTCTAACTTCATTATTTTGCTCCTTACTTGATATTCCCTTTAACCTCAGTCAGCACACTGGCTGATCAAGGTTTGTTACTTGATATATGATCCAACTCTTCATACCTGAGGTATTCAGTTCTTAAAAGTCTTACTCCCATGAGGTTGTTACAGCTTTAATTACATTTAACCACTACCCTACTTGTAGGTTCCAAGAGGACTGCTGGATTTTAGACACACAACTTCTATGTTCTTTATGTAGTAGCCATCTTATGTCCCCTTGATAATCAGGATTAATCACCCTATCAATACAGTATCAATATATTATTCTAATATTGAATTTGAGACGAGACCAAAATGAACGAGTGGCAATCTCAGATTCCTAGTTCAGCAGAATCTCTGTTGTTCCCTCTGATGAAAATAATCTTCCCTTAGGAATTGAGACCCCTAAAACAAAAAAGTGGGGAGCAAGTATTTTTCATGTGAGTAACTTGATGTAATAGTGAAAGATGTCACTTTCACTTCCACCTCTTGATTCTCAGATCCAACTATTATGGTTTTAGAAGAATAAGTACTGTATATTTGTCATAGGTCACAGAATACATCATATTTCTAGAAGACTTTAACTTTGTAAAGCATTTCTTAAATAGACCTCAATGTCTTCAATTAGGCTAATCCACCACTTTTTAAGATCATGATTGGTACATAGTAAGATGAATTAATATTATGGAAATCAGCCCATTATCTCTCTTTTATTTTTTCCTGTGCAATGATTTCCTTAAAACACAAGTGAGACTGTGTGTGATACCATAATGGTGAATAAAGCATTTATTAAGTTCAATAATGTTGTTGCTGGAAGAAACATGGCAGGCAGGAAAAGCAAATCCATATCATGACCCATCTTCCTCCATCAAATGCTCATAGGGAATTTTCCTTGGGCTATCTATTGAAGAAAAGTGACAGTGCAAAAGAAATGGGTGTCTTAAAAATGTGAATGAGTTTATCATGCAACTTATTAATACTTTCAGAACCACCTGGAGCCCAATCTCATTTGCACTACTACCACTTGATGATGGAAATTTGTTGGTTATCTCCAATTCTGTAGCCTGATAAGCTATATAAAATTTAGTTCATTTCAGGTCAGAAGGTCATTTGATATTGTCTACCAAATATTCAAAGCAAGCTAAGGGGCGCCTGGGTGGCTCAGTTGGTTAAGTGACTGTCTTCGGCTCAGGTCATGAACCTGGAGTAACGGGATAAAACCCTGCATAGGGCTCCCTGCTCCGTGGGAAGCCTGCTTCTCCCTCTCTCACTCCTCCTGCTTGTGTTCCCTCTCTAGCTGTGCTTCTCCCTGTCAAATAAATAAATCTAAAAAAAATTTTTTTTTAAATAATACATTTCTTTTTATTTATTTGACAGAGAGAAACACAGCCAGAGAGGGAACACAAGCAGGGGGAGTGAGAGAGAGAGAAGCAGGCTTCCCGCCGAGCAGGGAGCCCAATGCGGGGCTTGATCCCGGGTCTCCGGGATCATGACCTGAGCTGAAGGCAGTCGCTTAACCAACTGAGCCACCAGGTACCCCTAAAAAAAAATATTAAAAAAAAAAGCAAGCCAAATCTGTCTCACAAAAGCAAAATAGTTATTTGCCAAAGAAATCACAGCTTTGCTTCAAAATCTTAAAGGAATGTTCACTGATTCTCCGCTGCAGTGTGGTAGGAGCTCCATATAGCATTTCAGTTAGTCACAGACACTTTGAGTACCATTAGATATGCTGGTCTCTCAGAGCAAAGAGATTGAGATGAATTTTTATGGGGTATATCTCTTATCTTCTGCCATATCAATATCTTTTTTTTTTTTAAGATTTTATTTATTTGACAGAGAGAAACACAGCCAGAGAGGGAATACAAGCAGGGGGAGTGAGAGAGGGAGAAGCAGGCTTCCTGCTGAGCAGGGAGCCTGATGTGGGGCTGGATCCTGGGTCTCCGGGATCATGACCTGAGCTGAAGGCAGTCGCTTAACCAACTGAGCCACCCAGGTGCCCTGCCATATCAATATCTTAGCAAACATCTAGGCACTACATTTGTCCTATTAAGTCCTCCAAGCATACCATTGGTGTAGTGAAGCATTGGACTGCCGCAGACCAGAAGCACGGGCACTCATATGGCTTCCCTCTGCAAGGCACGGAACACCATGACCTTCCCTCAAAGTGAGGGAGTTAGGCAGAGTCACGGTCATCTATGCCATGCAGCTTTGCTTTCTTTGTTCTCCCTTTCCACCTGACTAGTTCTGAAAAACACTTTTCTCCTTATACCTACAATTATACCAAACCTTTCTCTGCTCCTACTTTTAGCTTGCTCATGTCAAGCCTCAAGTTTCACCCTACCCTTTTAAAACATGATGATTATTGAGATAATGAGAAAAATAATCATAGTAGCATGGTAGCTGCATTGTGACTTAGTTTAAACAATAGAAATCTCACAACCACCCAATCACTCGTCCACCTCCCTGAATTTAAGGGGGAGGCAGAAAGTATGATTTGTCTCTAATTGGTCATTCCTTAGATCAGACTTTAACCAGGACATCCTGTGTAATAGTTGGGGTCTTCATGGGCGCTATTGTCACACAAGATTGATGAATCATAACTTAAATGAAACTCTGTGATCTAAATAGATACTCTTTGTTCTTATATGTAAGAACAAAGTGCTGTGCTATAAATAAAGAGCCCTGAGAACAGTGTTTTCAGGAGATCCTCATACCACACTTTGAGTCCGGTCTCCTCATTCAAAAGCGCTGTTGCCTTCCTCACCTCTCAGTCCCGACTGTTGCTGGGGCTGGCCGCTGGCATTGGGACAGTGAGATGATTGAGTTTCCTCATGACTGAACTATAGCATAGAGCCAGATTTCATGTAAACCTGAACCAAGATGTTAAAAGTGTATTGCTGTTCCTGCCTCGTAGGCATGCTACTCTCAAAGTCTCAATTTATAAGTAGATAGAAACAGAACATATTTTAATAGCTGCCTATCAGGTACCAGAATTGATGCTTATTTTCTCCAGTAATAAGACCATTGTTGGGAATAGCAGCTGCCACTGGAGTTATCAGTCACTAAATTTAAAATAATCTACTGGATATGCTAAACTAATAAATTAAATGTGCATCTAATAACTATGTATAAATAAACTGCACAAAATGGAAAAATATATTTATGTTCTTAAAAGTCAAGGTAATGGTTACCTTTAAGAAGATAATGAAGTAGAAGGGAAAGAGGACACTTTTGATGAGTATATTTTAAAATTGCAATCTTCTCATTCCCCCATCCCATTCTTTATGGCTCTTCTAATCCCTTTTCTCTGTTTCAGATACTATGTTATTATGTGAACTCACCCCACTTACCCCAGTGTAAGTTCTACAAGGACAGGTATCTTTGTGTGTTTGAGTACAAATGATGCTAAAAACCTAGAAAATTCCTAGTCCATAATAAACATTGTATAAACCTTTGTTAAATAAATGCCTAATATCATTTCTGTGAAAATGATATACTTTTTCCCTATGGAATTTTTTTTAAATTTTCTTGTTATTTTTAATGTGCCCAATTTTGAAGGTTTTTTTTTTTTTAACTCTATCCTGCTTCACACTGTTATGTCTCTCTTTAGCTTTAAAAAATGCTTTAGGGGCGCCTGGGTGTCTCAGTTGGTTGAGTCACTCCCTTCGGCTCAGGTCATGATCCTGGAGTCCCAGGATTGAGTCCACATTGGGGTCCCAGCTCCACAGGGAGTCTGCTTCTCCATCTGACCTTCTCCCGCCTCATGGTCTCTCTCACTCTCTCTCTCAAATAAATAAAGTCTTTAAAAAAATGCTTTAACATTATTCATATATTGCCTGTCCTCCAAATTAGTGTTTTTATTTTGATAAGTATATTTTTCATGTCTCATATTTCCAGCTAATTCTTCTTCATAACTACTTGTCCTTATTTTTTATTTGTTGTAGTTACCCTTATTTCTCAGATGATATATTATTGTTTTAGTCTCCTTCATTCTGTCTGTTTCATTATGAGTACTTCCTTTGACATGTTATTTCTTTGTTATGTTTTTGTAATAGTACTTTTAGAGATCTCAGGATATTTTACTATGAGCTCTTTTTTATTTCCTGGAGTTTAGTAAATGTCACCTTTTGGGATGTCCACAGTTTTATACTAGTTTTTAGTGTGACCCTGTGTTGATCTGCCTTTTTGTTTCTCACAACTTTCAGGGTTTTATATGGAGAAAGAAGTCAGCAACATATGCTTATTTCACTCTTTTTACGGGGACTAAAACTAGTTTCCCAAGCTATTTCTTCCTTCTGGAAAACTACTTGTTTATGACTTCTACAGATAGCCAGGTACCCTCCAAATAACCATTATTAAAAGCAATAAATATTGTTGTACTTGTCTCTATATTGAACTGTGAGGGAATTTTCTTGGGTTTCTATGCAAAACCAGTGTGTTAACTTAATGTGTATATCTATACTGTATTCACTTCTATTACATATTACCAGATTACTCTCTGATTTGGGACTCTACGCTACCTCTTGCACTGCATGAGAGTTCTAATGCCTGTATATCTCCACCAATATTTGGCACTAACCAGACTTTTCTAAACCTTTCATGTCTAATGGTTATGTAGTGGTAATTCTTATTTTCTCTTTTAGTTATTTGATTAGTAGTGATTTTGAGCATCTTTAATATTTTCAAACTGCATATCCAACAAAGGACTAGTATCCAAAATATATAAATTCTGAAAATACAACAGTAAAAAAAAAAAATTAGGCCTAAAGACATGAATAGACATTTCACTGAAGAAGATATAGAAGGAAATAAGCACTTGAGAAAATGTTTAATTTTACTACTACTATTGGGAAAATGTAAATTAAACCCACAATGACACAGCCCAACATACCTACTGGAGTAGATAAAATTAAAAATTACTGACAGTACCATGCTAGCAAGGATGCAGAGGAACTGGACCATACTTTGCTGGTGGGAATGTAAGTTGTACAGTCACTCTGAAAAGTTTGGCAGTTTCTTACAAAACTAAAGATACCATACTCAGTAGTCACACTCTGGGGTATTCATTCCAGAGAAATAAAATCTTACGCTCACATAAAAACCTGTACATAAATATTCATAGTAGCTTTACTTATAGTAGCTAAAAACTAGAAACAATACCAAATGCCTTTAAACAGATGAATGGGTAAATAAATTGTGGTATATACATAATACAGAACACTACTCAGCAACAAAAAGGAACAAATATTGATACATGCAATAACCTGGATGAATCTCCACAGAATTATAATGAATGAAAGAAAAAAATACAGATGATCACATCTATATGATTTCATTTATATAATATTCTTTTGAAATGAAAAAATTAAGAAAATCAAAACATTAGTGATTGCCAAGGGTCAGGGATGAGGGAGGGAGTGTGGAAGGAGGTGAGAGTGACTAAAAAGATTATCATGAAGGATCCTTCTGGGTATAATGAAACTCTTCTGCACCTTGACTCTATCGATGTTTGTATTCTAATTTTTGATATCGTACTATAATTTTGCAAGAAATGAGTAAAGGATACATGGGAACCCTTCACACTATTTCTTACCAAAAAAACCTGAAAAAAAGGTTTAATAATAAAATGAAATAAATAATCTGAAGATAGAAATTAAAACATCAATGTGCTGGATCACCCTGGGAAGTCAAGATTAGAAAGTGAAGGAGCTAAAAAAAAAAAGCAAATGGCAATCACAGATTGGGATTAATGCAATTTAAGTGAATACAGGTGGCATAGGCCTGGCCTGTCTGTCAGAGTAATAATGGGTCTGCCAGAGAGTGATTATGGAAAGGGCAATGAATTTCAGCAGGCCAATTTGGCATCAGTATGTTGGATAGTTGATGCATATTACACAGAAATTGTTTAATCATTGACAAAATATGCAGTAAAAAGGAGAAGACTATGAATCACAGAGAGAATATAAGGAATGTCCAGATACTCAAGAGATTAGTAAAAAGTTACTGATAGCAGCTATGGAAGGCATAGCAGGTAAAGGCAGATAACATAAGCCTCCAAAGCGGTAGGAAGTTTTACATAAAGTGGAGAAGCCATGATTTAGGGCTGGAATTGGGGAGGGAGGGGAATGCTGGCTCTGCCATCAACTGTGAAGCAAAGGGAATTTGGAGAACATACAGCCTCAGCTCACGGGCTACAAAGAAGCATCTGTGAAGAAAATCAGGTTTCTCAAGGAAAACAGAGCATTTCATGACTAAAAGGGTCTAGGGAATTTATGTGCTATAGGCATTCCAAAGAATTGAGCAGGAAGTTTGAGGAGTGAAGGCAGAACAGGGAAGAAGTCTTAGAAAAAGCAGCACACGACATTGGAAAGCAGCTGAGGGATTTATATTTTCTGTGACCCCCCCAAAGATCAGAGGGTCATATATGAGGTATGGTGAAAATAATATATTTATTTTATATACATTTGGGGTACTTTTTTCATATCTATCTAAAGATCTTCATTTTCTTTCCCTTTGGCACCCTAGTACTAAGTTAAGTGGAACATGTGAGAAGAAATGTTCAGCCTGGTGTCATAATGACTCTTAATGCAAAAAAATTGTATCAAGTTCTCACATTCCCAGATTTCAAGATATATCACAAAGCTATACTAATCAAAACAGTATAATACTGGCACAAAAAATATACACATGGATCAAAAGAACAGGATGGAGTAGCCCAGAAGTAAACCCACCTGTATATGGTTGACTAATCTATGACAAAGGAGGCAAGAATATACAATGGGGAAAACACAGCCGCTTGGCATTGGAAAACTGGACAGCTACATACAAATGAATGAAATCAGACCACTTTCTTATACCATATACAAAAATTGAGTTAACAACCTAAATGTAAGACCTGAAACCATAAACTCTTAAAAGAAACACTATCAGTAAACTCGTGAACATTTGCTCTAGCAATACTTTTCTGGATCTGTCTCCCCAAGCAACAGACACAAAAGCAAAAATAAACATTAAAGGCTACATCAAACTGAAGTTTTCATACAGTGAAGAAAATCATCAACAAAATGAAAAGGCAGCCTACCGAATGAGAGAACAAATTTGTAAAAAAATATCCAATTTAAGGGTTAATATCCAAAAAAAATATATAAAGGATTTACACAACTCAACACTAAAAAGACAAATAATGCAACTAAAACATGGGCAGAAGAACTGAATAGACACTTTTCCAAAGAAGACTACAGATGCCCAAAAGACATATGAAAAGATATTCAACATCCCTAACAACTAGGGAAATGCAAACCAAAACTACAATGAGATATCACTTACAACTTTACACCTATAACAATGGCTAGACTCAGGAAGATAAGAAATAACAAGTATTGGTAAGGATGTGGAGATGAGGGAACCCTTTGCACTGTTGGTGGGAATGTAAACTGTTGCAGCCACTGAGGAGAACATTTCAGAGTCCTCACTGATTTAAAAATAGAAGTACCATATGATCCAGTAACCCCACTTCTGGGTATTTACCCAAAAAAACCTCACTAATTTAAAAAATATATGTATCCTTATATTTATTTCAGCATTATTTTTAATAGTCAAGATATGGCAGCAACCTAAGTGTCTATCAATAGATAAATGGATAAAGAAGATGTGGTGTATACAAAGCAGAATATTAGTAACCCTAACAAAGGATGAGCTTTTGCCATTTGTAACAACATAGATCAACCTAGGGAGTATTATGCTAAATGAAATAAGCCAGACAGAAATATGAATACCACTGATTGCACTTATATGTAGAATCTAAAAAAACAAAACTAAAATACCAAACCAGAAACACACTCATGAATACAGAGAATAAACTAACAATTGCTAAACGGGAGGGATGGTGGGAGATAATGAGAAATAGGTTAAGAGAATTAAGAAGTGTAAATTTCAAGTTATAAATAAGCTATGGGGATGAAAAGTACAGGACAAGAAATATATATAGGGAATGCAGTCAATAATATTGTGATAATTTATGATGACAAATGGTAATTGTTGAATGTGTTGAGTGTTGTATAATGTATAGAATTGTTGAGTAGTTGTATTGTATACCTGAAACTAATATAACATTGTATGTCAATTCATCTTCAATTTAAAAAATTATAATAAAATAAAAATTATTATTCCTTACTAAAGAACTGCTTACATCTAAGAAATCTGCCTCCCTGGAAAGAATTCTTCAAGTAGAGCCAATTTGATTTGTCTACTGTCTGTGTTTTTGGACCTGTGGACAAGTACATGAAACCAGGCAACAGCTCCACAAGTCCTCCTTGGTACTAAAACAGAATGGAATTTGGGGCAGCAGATTGAATGCTGTCTACCCAGGATTGGCAGCAGTTACTTAGTATACTTTGTTGTATGGTATATGCAAAACTCAGTTATGTTGCATTGGAAAACCAGTCGATGTTTCTCTACCCTCAAATACCAAGCTTAAATAAAGTTTCTCTTTTCACATAATTACATCCTTGTTTCAGCTTCTCCTTCTTAAACACACCTCTGAGGCCTACCATCATCTTTTCCACAGACCAGCCCACATATGGACTAAGGACAGTTGCTCAAGCTATATAAGCAGGATGTACGGTACCTTAATGTGCAACCAAACTACTCTTTGGCTCAGGCTACTGGTGTGGTTCACCTGCCCTTAGTGAAGGCTACTACTCCCGTAACCTAGCTGATGTCCTTCCTTCTTTGATTCAAACTTTTTGTGAGGCCTTGCTTCTATGGAAATAATCAATTATGAACAAAGTTACCAAATTATGAAGACCTCATGGCCCAAGGCTTGCCCTGGCCGTGATAGCTAAAAGTTAACTGTATTTTCTCTGCATGGATCCCTGTAAGCCTCTAAAAGATAAGATAATAATGTTCCATATATCACAGGGCAAGGTTCTAAACATACCTGGACAGATTCTCCCTTATTATATTTTCCCCAAATTCTAACTATTTTGCTTATTTCTCAACAATTCCAGGCCAGTATAATCCCTGAATTGAATTTATTCCTTAAACTTGGGTTGCAAATTATATTTCTGTAAAGTAACAGTTAGTGAATACTTTAGGCTCTGTAAGACAAGAAGCAAAATCAAGGATATTATATAAATACTTATATAACCTTTAAAATGTAATCTTTTAAAACTGTACGAGCTATTCTAGCTCATGAGCTGGCACAAAAATAGACAATAAGCTAGATTTATCCTTCAGACTATAGTTTTCTGTCACCTGTCATAAAATACAACATCCTTATTATCTAAAATTCCATTGACAGACATTTTTTAAACCCAATTGAAAATACATGAAATATTTTTAAATGTTCTGTTATCATTTGTTTTTTTAGTTTCTCGTTATCTATTCTAATGACATTATTTCTTCTACCTTAATTTAGTCACAGATTTAAATTACAAATGAGGCCTTTCAATTCAAAGTTCTAGCTCCTTTTCTTTGTGATACCTTTAGCAAAAGCACTTTTTGTGAGAAGTCCAAATATGTGGATAGTAAACCATCTATTAGAAAACCTGCAGTGAGTAATTAATTAGTAAATGAAGTCACAGGAAATTTGTAGCATATGAAAAGCACCTTAAATAATAGGACATAATTTAAAATAGTGAAGTCGAGATAAATACATAATATATTTTGTAATATAGGAAAAGATTTTTATGTTCAAATTTTATTTCTTCAGTCTGAAACACCAAGCCCTCTGCCATAATTACTACCAACCAAGTGCTTCAGGTTTTTTTCTAGTGACTATTATTTTATGTTATGACATTTTCATCTTCATAGTATAGTCTCAGATTTACTGTCTTAAATGCAAAAAGTTTTTAACATTAAACTTATACGATTTAGGAGACAGATTTTATTATATTAGAGTCTGATTCCATGTTTGATTTCAAGTGACTGCTCCTCCACTATCCTATCTCTGAGTAAATAGCATTTCTACTTCTGAGAGTAGTAAAGTCATTTATCTCTGAACCACGAGTGTCGTGTCTTCTGCTAACAACCTTGAAACTACGGTTAGCTGTCACCAAGTAGGGTAATATCTTAGATACTTCACAGATGACAATGACATCCTAGCTTAAAACATTTCAAAGATTTCCTATTTCTCTTAAAATTTAACTTAAATTCTTACCATGTCCTGCAAGGCCCATAACATCTAGTTCTCATCTACTTCTCCAAATAACACTTATGTTCTGTCCACAACTTTCCCTACCCCTTCAATGACTCAACGAGATTTTCCTGTCATCATTCACCACTTTTTATATAATATGTACATTATAAATATATAGAATATATACAAACATATACATATATATATTCTATATACATATTGTGTGTGTATATATATATATATACACACACGTATATATACAATTATCTTTGTTTTGAAGGTATCTTAGTGTTTGGGGTTATCAGAGGCACTGTCTCCAGAATGAGGGGGGGAAAAGCAATATATAACAATATAAAACAAAACTTTATAAAGGTATCTCCTCAGACCCTACATCTCACTGTTAGAGAATTGTGGTTGGATAATCAGGCCAAGAGGCTATATTAGCTTTTACTGCTCCTATAGCAAATATTTACAAACTTTATGACTTAAAACAACATGAATTTATCATCTTTTAGGTTTATTAGTCACAAGTCCAACATTGGTCTCACTGGGCTGAAATCCAGGTTCAAGCAGAGCTGTGTTTTTGTCTGGAGGCTCCAGAGAGACTCCATTTCCTTATATTTTCCAGCTTCTAGAGGCAATCCACATTCCTTGACTCAGGGACCCCTTCCTCCATCTTCAAAGTCAGCGCCATTACTCTTTTTCCATTATTCCAAAGTCAGCTTGGATGCCAGCTGAGATGTCTCTCTTCTGAAGACCTATTCTCTTGATTTTGAAGTCCTTAAATTAATGATTCCTACAAAGTTCCTTTTTACCAGTATCGTGACAAACTGACAGGCATTACAATCAACATCTTTGACAGGAGGCCATTGTTCTGTTTATCACAGATACCTAAAGTGATGTTTAAACTGACATGGACAAGTTAGAGAATATTACAAATGAAAGCCAACATGTATAAAGTACATTTAACTTAAGTAGGATGATACTTTTCTCTATGAGGACATATGGCCTGGTGTTGTGATTATGCCATGCTCACACCACTGGTATGTTTCTTAATAATGAAGCTTCAGAATGTAAGAACCACCCCCAACACCCCAAAGAGATCAACCTTAGACCAACAGCCTCTCTATCAGAGATGGCTGATCTATTAAATATGGGGAAGGGAGAGTTATAGAGCAATTAAAGTTTAAAGAAAAAAATAATGATTAACACTATCATTAAAGTATATTCACAGTATCTCTTATATGAAAACTCCACCCAAATTATTATTATTTGGATAGATCTGTAGCTATCAAGGGATACCCAGGGAGATATCTGGGTATATGACAATACAGAGTTATGGTACTGGGAATGGGGCTAAGCCAGTAATAATAATTTAATGCAAGATTTTGACAGTCAAGAACCCTGAAACTATAGGATAACTCAGTATGATGGCATCTGAGGTCTGTTTGAACCTTCTAAACCCAGCTTTTGACTTTCACAGAGAGTAAGCATAATGGTTCTCTGTTACATGAGAATAAGCAAAAAGAAACAGGCTAATCTGTCATTATTTACATAAAATAATAATTCTTGCATTCTTCTCATCCTTCTCAGCCTTAGATTGGGAAGTCAAACTCTCCATCAACAGGACAACAAGAGTTGTTTCAAAGAGGCATATGTTTTACAAAGTCCCAGCCTTCTTTCCTACAAAAATAATCACTTTGAGGTCCACATCACTTTGTTCATTGGAGTTTTCCTGCTGCAAACAACTTCTTATAAATTCTGCCAAGGGAAAGTGACTCTGCCAATGCATCCATCTGATGCTCTCCCACCACCACACATATTTATCTTAGAATCATATAGGCTAGGAAAGGTTTCAAGAAGCCACAGCACCCATCCAATTCAGGCACCTGCATTTTCGATCACACTGGGCTTTTGAATTCCTCAGTGAGAAATGAGTCAATCACAGTGTTTAAACTACTTAGTCTTCATTTCTCGAGCTTGTAAACCCTCCTGGTACCACACCAGTTACAATGTTCTGAACCCAGTATTTGCTCAGTATTCTTGTAGGGCTACTGTCAGTGACTGTCATAAATGCATATTCAGTATTGGGAATGCTTTTTTACTACAGAGAAACAACTTTAAAGTTTTAAATTAATTAATTATCATATATTGTTATTATTCTCACAATGCAATAGAGCAAACAGATGGAGACATCAAGAGATTTTAATATTGGGGCACCTGGGTGGCTCAGTGGTTAAGCTTCTGCCTTCGGCTCAGGTCATGATCCTGGAGTCCCGGGATCAAGCCCCACATCTGCCTGCTCGACGGGAAGCCTGCTTCTCCCTCTCTCACTCCTGCTGCTTGTGTTCCCTCTCTGGCTGTGTTTCTCTCTGAAAAATAAATAAAATATTTTTTAAGAGATTTTAATATTACAGAGGTAGTCAGAGACAAATCTAGAATATAAATCCAAGGTCTTATGATTTTCCACTATAGTTTGACAGGTTAGGTCTGTGTGTAGTCTCTGTGTGTGTGTGTGTGTGTGTGTGTGTGTGTGTGTGTGAGAGAGAGAGAGAGAGAGAGAGAGAGAGAGAGATTTTGAGTCAAAACCATATTTGTTAATGGTGGTAAAACAGAAAATTTTATTTATAGCACTAAAAATATTGGAATCAAGAAGCCCAATAAGAGAAAGACTCAATAACTGAATCTTGTATCTTAATATTTCAGAAGAAATCAGATATTCTATCAAAGCTATTGAAAATAAATAATTCTGGATTTCAAACTTAGAAAAAAGCTTGGGAATTTATTCTCTTTGCTGTTACTCACCAAAAAGTGACTTAAAAATTAATTTAATTCCTTACTTTCACCTGTACCACCAGCATTATTTCTTCTAATACCTAGAGCTTCTATTCTAATTACAGAGGAAAGTAGTCAAAGGGCATACAGGAATACTAGGAGCCGTAAGAAACAATACCCGTGGTAACATAGCAGTCAGTGAAGTTTCTGAGATCTTACAGAACTGAAAATAGAGTAAACCATATGAAATAGCTGATATTTAAGTAATTTTATTTTGACTTTTGAAAAGAGAATTCTTTACTGAAACCAATATGAAGCAGTTGGATTTCTAAAATATGAAGATGAAGAAAGTGATAGAAAATTTATTTCTGAGTATGTGCTATGGTGAGGGCTATGAACTGTATAAGACTGATGAATCACAGACCTGTACTCCTGAAACAAATAACACATTATATGTTAATTAAAAAAAAAGAAAATTTACTTCTAAAATAAATTCTTAAAATTAACTGACCTTATATGCTAACTGTATCTATGAACACCTTCAAGGCAACACTTAGTGTTTAAATAATTAGGTACTATATACTAGCCAAATTGACACCTAAAAAATTAATCACCACAATGCCTTTATTGTTTTTTAATTCCTGGCCCCAATAATAACTGTCTGTGTGATTTTACACAAGTCACTTAACCTCTTTGTGCCTATCACTGGGGAAATGAAACAATCTTGACTTTTCCCTGTAGCAGTAGAGAAGAGAATATGAGAGAGTATCGGTGAGTGCATTACAAATTTACATGCTTTAAAAAATACAACAAAAATGTCCACAAAGCCTGAAGAGAATTTCACACAAATGTATACAGGAAAGACAGAACAATTAATTTTTTTTTAAATCTTCTTGAGAGACAGGAAAGGTTACCTTCTAATTGTCTCCTGTGTATCTCCTGAGGGATTTCTAAGTTAACCCTGGAATTAACTTAGAAGAATTAACAGAGAGGGAGGTGTTTACAGTTCCAATGGTTAGAAGGTCCAAGATTATGCCTTGTGAATTCAAAAGGTCTGGCTTCTTCTTAGGCCTATTATATTTATAAGTAAACACACTAAGGATAAAACTGACCATAGTTAGCTCCCTCCACTTTGTTAATGAAAGCATAATGATCTTATATTTACACTATTTTCTCTGTAAAATCATGTAATATTCTAAGTATAAAAAGCAAAATAAGGTTGTTAGAGAGATTAATTAAATTAATTCAAAGAAAGAGCTTTAAACTCTGCCCAGCCTCAAAGAAATGGCAGGTACTATTATTCTACTTACGTTCTGCTTTGTTGTCTTTGTTGGATGAAGGCTGCCCTGTTCTCTTGATTTAGAAACAAAAATGCACAATTAGTACTCTTAAGTTTGTGCTCTTACTATCACTTACCTAGATTTTTTTCAATAGTTATCTTATGTCTCCCTGACTCTCACTTTAGTTCTTTTAAATCCTCCACCACGTAGTTACCTGCTTGAACTCTCTGAAATCTGTATATCCACCACCACCAAACACCACTTCTATAACAACTCTTCAGTGACTTGTCATAAACTACAATAAATTCAATTTCTTAGCATAACAATAGCAGTTGCTAGCCCTATTGGGCCTTCCAGTTCTGTTAAGTCTCTCAGTTCCTTTTGTTGCAACCTTCATAATTCACTAACACCCAACTCCCTTGAAAGCTAACACATCTATACATTGGCATACAGTGCTCCCCTTCTTCCTTTCCCTGCGTTCTCTGGCCAACCTCATCTCCGGCTACTCTCTTTCCCCTCCATCAGCACTTTCCAGCCATGCTGGCCTTTGTGGAGTCTCTAGGCCACAAGGCTTCCAACCACAGGATTCCCTCTCTTCCAAGACTCTTCTTCACACCCCATCTTTTACTCTGAGGATCCAAACTCCTATATAAATAACATTCTCAGAAGGCATTTAAACTTTTAATCCAAATTTAGCAGCTGTGTTGCCTTCTTATAATGATCATTTTTTCCCATCAGATCACATATCCTAAGGTGTATTTAATTTTTATTTTGGGGTTTGTTTTTAATGTACAGCTCTCCTGCTAATTCTAGTAACTTCTACCAAACTCTGGGAAGGAAGGGACAATGCCTGTGTTGTTAACCACCAAATACACCATATGTAAAGAGAATGCCTGGTATAAAGAAGGCCCTCAGTAAAGACCTGCTAGCTGAATGAATTAATACATGAAGAATGAGATGGCACTATTATGAGCCCCAAGTAGTAGGCCTATCCGATATCCATTCTGTACTTTTCCTTACAAACAGAATCCCAGTTGTAATTCAGGCATTATTATGGTAAAAATCTGTATTTCCCTGTCTTTGCCTTTTTCCTTTTTTCTTTCCCCTTCATCCTGTCGGGGATGTTGTACTTATAAGGATGTTGGTATATAAAACTAGAAGGAAACTGGGTCCTTGATGATATTGTGGAGCTAATATGATACACATACATCAGAGAGTCATATAATTTGAAGTATAGAGCCCAAGAGGACATGAGAAATAATCCCTTTATAAATAAGGAAGAGTGAGGTCCAGAGAGATTAGCTATTAGAGGTCTTTTCTGTAGTAAGGAGTAGATGTAGGATTATAATACAGCTTCCTTACTCTTAGGCCAGGACTAAGTTATAACATTCTGTCAGAGTCTATGTTTTGTTGCTATTGTTTTTTCTCATGTAGAACTATTGAAATTTCTGCATGAATTTTCTAGGAAGGTGAGATATAGGAGAGAGAAACATCTTGTGAGTAAAGGGAGTAAGACATAGAGGACAAAGCTGACTTAATAAGATGGAAGGATGTGGAGACAAAGTGAAAATTATGGTGTCTTAACAGACAGGCTTTTTTTTTGACGAACTTGAAAATATATTCAAGTTTGATTTAAAGAAAAATTTTCTTTTGAAGTAAGAGAGAACAATATTTAGTTGTGTTAGTTTTGAAAGAAACTAAGAAAATTCCTTACTATATTTATAGACTTAAAATGATTTTTTTCTAATACAAGCTACCACTTTCCAAAGTCATAACATCATTCCAATGATGCAACAGCAGTGCTGGTAGATTTCTACCACAAAATATTGTTGTTCAAATCCATGCATGTAAAATTACATCAGTCTTATAGCCCACTGGAGAGAATAAGGACATAAAATAGATGTAATAATATAGTGGAACTCAAGAAAAGAAGAGAGAAAATATCTTCTCTTATACAGAGATACAGTATGTTTCCACGTAAGTGAGGTTCACAGTGATCATAACAATTGTATGGGATAATGGAGAATGCTATGTTGGGTGTTATATTTATGATATAATCCAGAACAATCTGAAAGTAAGCACACACACTCACACAACAAAAATATCACATATGATTACATTATAGCTTAAAAGAGTTTCTGAAATGGGGTGCTTTATACAGGGTGTTGAATAAACAGTTTCTTACCTAATCAGGACTGTACAGCCTCTTCATTAGGAATGAATATACCACATTTATTTAGCTGCTTTTTTAAAATTCTAAGTAACCTCCAAGTTAATACTTGCAATACTGTATTAGTCAGGATGTAGCTAAGAAAACAGACACTAATCTAGGTATTTCAAGGCAAGGTAGCAGACTTCTTACATAAATTTTGGAGAACTATAGGATTAGAAATGGGATGGCAGGGGTAGGGGGAACAGGGAGATATTCTAAAGAAACAGGAAATATAGGAGGATACTACCATCACTGCAGGCTGAGTGCATTTATATGAGCATCACTGCCTTGCAGCCATACAGAAACCTTTTTTTTTTTTTTTGTCATCTGCTACTGCAGGCGTGCACTCCAAAGGAGACAGCCCTTGTCAGCTGCCTCCGCAGCTATAAAAGTCCAGAAAAATTCTAACTCCATTTCACCTCCAGGTCTCAGACAAGATGCCTCCCATTGGTAGAATCTAAACCTGAGCCCTGCTAGCAATGGTTCCAGCAACCGTGGAGATCATTTGTCTACATGTGCTACACAAGTGTTTAGGTACATAACAGTAAAAACAATAGACATAGTTCTAAACCTTTATGAAAAACTCATTGCCTATGAGAAAAAGATAATTATAAAAACATTAAACTTAAGCTTTTAAATATGCATATATAACATATACTTTATATATAACAAATGTAATATTTGTATCTTAAACGTGTAATACCTGAATATTATATGTATATTTAAAAGAGTACATATTTTATTAATATGTAATACACATTAGGTGGAAAGCACTATTCTAAATCTTTTAAAAGTTTTAACTATTTTAAGTTTCATAAAACCCAGACAGGACAAGTACTATCACCATTCTCATTTTACAGATAAGAAAACTGAAGCATAGAGAAGTTAAATAAAATTTGCCCAAGTTCACACAGTTAGTATTAGCAAAACTGAGATTTGAACTCAGGCAGTCTGATTCAAGTCCATGTTCTTAACATGCTGTATTTATGCCTCTACTACCCAGTACGAGGACAGGAAGAGTGAGATGCTGCAGCAGCACATGAGGATAAAGAAAAAAAAAATAGCCTACTCTAATCTAGAGACTTCAGAGAAGGCTTCTACGAGACCCTGAGTAGAAGTTAGCCAGGTGAAGAGGAGGAAGATGGCATATCCTGGAAGAAAATATATTCTGAGGCCAGAAAAAGCTTGCATATATATACAAAGCTAAGTGGAAGTCATTGTGGCTGGAGCATAGAAAGTGCAGAGGAAAATGACAAGAAATGAGCCCATAAATGAAGACTTTGGGTCCCCTTCCCATGAGCCAGACACTGCACTAGGCACTTAACATACACTAGTTCCAACCCAGAGTGGGTGAGGGATAGAGATCACAGCTAAAATATGAATATCCTGACGCCTACCACCCCCATATAACCTTGTTCCCATGTAAATTCAACAGTATGCAGACTGGGTTTTACAGATACACTAACAGGTTATAAAATATTTTTTTAAGAGATGCCCTAAATCTTACCACTAGAGATTGACTCCTCAGGATTATCACTATTACGTTTTCCAGTGTCACTGAGCTATACTTAATATGCATAAAGTTGCACTGATTTAATGTATACATTTTGATGAGTTTGGGCACAGACATATACCCATGATACTATTACCACAGGTAAAATGTCTATTACTTCCAAAAGATATATGTCCCTTAGCTTTTGTGGATGTGTGGTAAGAACACTTACATGAGATTGACCTTCCTAACAAGTGGTAAGAACACTTACATGAGATTGACCTTCCTAACACCATGTTATACACCATGCTGCATGGCAGATCTCTAGAATTTATTCATCTTGTGTAAGTATATAACCATTCAACAAATTCAAATAGATTCGAGAAAATTAAATCATTAAACTATTAGTTCTTTGTTATTTTATGTGAAGTAAAAGACACTGTTTTCTTTCACTGACAACTAGCTATTATGATAGGAATGGAAGAGTGGAAACATCAACGGAAAGAAAAAATGGATACTTTTGAGCCTAAAGCAATGCCAAAAGTGATATGAGGACATTGGATGCCTGAGGAGGTGGACTGGTGTATAGGAAGAAGCGTCAGAAGAGTTGGGAAAAGGCTGACAATGATTTTAATCTATAACTATACCAGTAGCAATATCTGAGTACAGTTTTCAAAGCTTATATTTTTTAACAGATACAAATAAAAGGTTCCTTGTGGGTTTTTTTTTTTCCTGTTCCACAGATGTTTACTGAGGACCCCCACTGTGTGCTAAAAACAAAGCAAAGCTCTAAAGTTAAAAAAATAAACTACACAGTGAGAGAGAAGATTACAAAAAGTGCTAAGATTCCTAAGCACAAAGGTCTAGGAGAGCTCACACCCAACTGATCCGGAGGAGAAAGGGAGTCAAATAGGCCTGCCTTGAATTTGCAAAGCAGAGGAATTATTAGAGGGAAAAAGAAGATATGATTAAATACAGAGGTCTCATCTCTGAGAAGTTCAGTCTTAAAGAGGGTACCAGAAGTTAATTCAGAAATTTGTACATGTTAGTAACATGGCTAGTTGACACACCTGCAGGGGCATGCACTGAGAGCAGATATGTGGTGGATTGAGATGGTTACAGAAGACAGAAGCAGATGGCAACCAGGCCATTGGCAAAGCACCACAGAGAATTGTGGAGTTAGTTCTAAAATACAGCATATCTGGGATAAAAGACAAGAACAAAATGTTTTACTGGTGACATCTCAAAACTGATACCAGAATGAATCAAATAACTTGCTTTTAAATTTGTTTGCCAATTATGATTTTCAAGAAAATACTTGCCAGGAAGTAATTTTACTAAAAACTCTTATAGAAGTAACTGAAGATTGACTGAGAGAATTAAAATATATTTTTCCTTCTATTAATGCCATTAGCTCACAGCTAATGAGATTAGAGGAGTATAATATAATAAAGCTACTCTTAAGCATCCTGAATATGCATTCTGTAATGTACTTTCAAAACGATGTTTCAGTGTTCTTACTCTGACTAACCCATCATGGCCTCTCTCCACACAGTTAAGGAATTTCTGTTTGTCCAGTTCAGAAAGCCAAACTTTTCTGTTCTTCCTTACTCAAGAGTTTTATTTAAGTCAATCTAATCTGTTGACCACAGACCCCATAAATAAATGTAAAAGGCTCTCAGGTTTTCATTGGCAGAACCTGAGATAAAATCCATGGGGACAAATGTAGGCAAGATTGTTTCTGTGGCAGTTTCTGCTCCCTTGCTGTATATAAAGTTTATTTCTGCATGGCTTCTGTTTCTTTCAGTTAAAGGCTGTACATTTATTTGTATTATTTTGCTTGGCTTTGCTTAACAGAGAAAGTGTGTGTGTTTCGTTTTTGCTAAAAGTCAGCACAAATGCTTTTTTGTTAGCAAAATTTCAGCACCATGCTGGCATGAACAATGAAGATGTATAATTTCATGAATTTGATTATGACAATGGAGAGAAACTGGAAGGAGGAGATAAATGGTGAGCAGTCAGTTTAGGCATTGGGAAACTTTCCAAATGGCAGAGAGGCCGAATGTGACAGAACAGAGAGAGGAAAGAGAAAGAAATATACAATAGTCTGGGCTGAGCACTGAAGGCCTCTTAAAAGTCCTTGCCCTTGCCCTTACATATTTATTTCATTTCCTATTAGGAGCAGAACATCTCCTTGGACACTCTAGTAGAAACATAAATACATCTCCACTCTGCTCCCTCTAAATCTTTACTCCTCTGCTGCCTTCCTATGCAAGAGAATGGAATCACCATTCTCCGAGAGCTACCCTGCCTACTTAGAAATCATGGAGACCTCCCTAACAATTCCTTTAAGAGGTTATCTAGAGGTATGCATCTAGAGGGCCTGTTATTCTGACCTGTATTTTTCCCCTTTCTATTTCCCAAACCAAAACTTGAATTAAGCATTTAGTTTCTCTTACCAAACTTTTGACTAATCTCCCACATTCTGAAATCTTCCATATTAATCCCTTCTACAGAATGTTAATAAATGATTTTTGACAAATCACCACATTGATCATGGCACTCTCTTATTTAAAACCTTTAGACATTTTCCTCCTGCCTCACCTATCAAATGCCAGTTTCTCTGCTTGTATTTTTAGCTTTACACATAGCTCATGAGGCTCTTCATGATTTCACTTGGAAAGTCCACTGAAAATACATACGCACACACAGAATCACAAGTGAACACGATCTAGCTGTCCAACCCCACAAAGTCTCCCATTTAGTTCATCGTGATATTCTGAGTTTGTGCTAGTCAATGATGTTTATAGCTCTATAAAGGAAAACAACATGGTAATACATCCTGAACAGATAAAACAATGAGAATGTGTGGGTGTAACAGTGTATAAAATTTCTGCTTCAAATCACTGTTTAAAATGGCAAAAGTAAATAAACAAGATGGAACTGCTAGGGTCAAGCAACAATTTGGAAAGTTAGCATGTATGCTGAAGAAATTGAACATGATTGTTATCAAAGGGAACAAGAACACAACCAAAAATCTGAAAGACAAAGAAATCAAAACAGTGGAGAAAAACAAAAAAAAAATTTCAATTTTGTTTGAGACCAAAGCAATAAGTCTAGGGGGGAAATTATCTCTTTAGAATTTTTAAACTAATCATTATGCAACACATGTGCTTTTAGATTTTGACCCAATGTATATCTAGTCAGGCTATTTCTCTCTACCATATGAATGTTTAGAGAGAAGCAACATACCCAAAAGTAAACTAATTATCCAGCCTCTTCCTTGCCCCCAGACCAGCTCTGTCCCTCCTTCCACAATTGGAATGCCCAGTCCAGTAGTGCCTGTCCCCTATCCCCCTATGTACCATCATGTACCTAGAAATTCCTTCTCCTCTCAAGACTTTGATCAAGATGCATGACCTCCTTTAATACCCCCAAACACATTAACTGCTTCTCCTACAAACCTATAACACTTTTCAAGAAATTAAATAGCCCATGAAAATTTGTGACAATTTTTCTATTTGCCTTACCAACCTGTGGCAGAGGTTTTGTCAAGCCTTCTTTATTCCCCTCAAGGACGGTTCCCAGCAGCATCCTGTGGCCACCTTCGGAATCTATCTAAATCCTGACCTTTAATTTCAGTCCCAAATGTGTGGCACCCCAGGAGCCTTCCTTGAATTCCCTAGCCTGATTCAGATGCCACTCCTCAGTGCTATATAAAATCTCTACCACAGCACTACTACATTGTCCTGAAATGACTGATTTGCTTATCATCATTAGATTATAGTCACATTTCTGCATGCTCACAACTGGATCACATTCCACTTCATATATGCAGCATCTAACTTAGCATATATCCTATAGTCTGTGGAGTAAATGGCTAAGTGAATGTTTTATTTCTCTGCCATAATCAATTCATAATACTATCTTTCTTTGGGGAAGAGGCAGTAGATAAGAAAAACTGTCAATTCCACATGGCTATTGTCTTTGCATGGCACCTGCCTTTTATTAATCATCTCTGCTCTCTTCACAAATAACAGAAATTATTTTATAACTGAAAATAGCCTCAGAATCATCAAGAACAATCCCATTATACACAACAATGAAGGTACCATGTCAGTGACTCAGGGACACTGAAAACTCCACATGTCCAAACCAGACTCAACATTTTTTTCTTCTAATGCACTTAACAGTTTCTTATGTAGCTTTTGTATTAGGCATATTTTGGAGTACCTGACTCCAAAATATGCCTAATGGTTAGTTTTGCGTGTCAGTTTGGCTAGGCTACAGTTCCACTGTTATTCAAAATTAATCTAAGTATTGCTGTGAAGGTGTTTTATAGATGTGATTAATGTGCAATCAATTGGCTTTTTTAAAAAAGATTATCCTTGAAAATATTAAGTAATTATCATCTATTCAATTAAAATGCCTGAAGAGCAAAACTGTGGTTTCTCTCTGAAAAATAAGAAAGCCCTCCTGTAGACTGCAGTATCCACTCCTGCCCAACAGTTTTTAGTCTGCCCTTCCTGATGGCCTGTCCTATGGATTTCAGACTTGCCTAGCCAGTACCCATAATAGTGATGGATGCATGGATATATGGATGGATGGATGGACAAATGAAACAAAGAAACAAAAAACAAGGGAAGGAGGAAGAAAGGAAGAGATGGAATGAAGGAGGAAGAGGAGGGAGGAGAGGGAGAAAGGGCAGAAGGGAGGAAGGGAGGAAGAGGAGAGAGGAAGGGAGAGAGAGAGAAAGAGGGATGGAGGAAGGAAGGAAGGAAGGAAGGAAGGAAGGAAGGAAGGAAGGAAGGAAGGAAGGAAGGAAGGGAGGGAGGGAGGGAGGGAAGGAAGGATAGATACCTATAGGGTACTTCAAAAGGCACAATCAAGAGCATAGAGGTAAAATTTGGTCTCACCATTAAAAAAGTCCTTTGAAGGCTGAGGAAAATACTGCTTAGAAGAGCATGTTTGTCCTTATAAAAGTAACCTCATATAGAAGAACACCAGAAATTGACAGAGGGACTCTAATATCCATATACAAATGTCCCAAAGAGAGTCAAGTTTAAGTACAATCAGGATCTACAAAGTTCAGGGGCTCTGGCGTGGCTCAGTTGCTAGGCATTAGATGTCTACCTTTGGCTCAGGTGTCTGCCTCTGGGTCACGTCATGATCCCAGGGTCCTGGGATTGAGCCCTGCATCGGGCTCCCTGCTCAGTGGGAAGCCTGATTCTCCCACTCCCACTCTCACTCCCACTTCCCCTGCTTGTGTTCCCTCTCTCACTGTACCTTTCTCTGTCAAATAAATTTAAAAAAAACCTTTTAATTTAAAAAAAAATTCAGGAAGGTCAAAAGCATTTTACAGTACTACCATCAACAAAGATTTTTTTCCCTTCTTGCCTCTATATATTTAACCCACTCTCCAATTCCTGAAGAGTTTGTAATTTCAGCTAGTAAGTAGGAATGGCATGAACTGAAAAAGATTTCTTTATCATATTCTCCTAAAGGAAAATGTCAATCTGCAAGAGATTCCAGACTGGGGAAAGAATGTAAAGTTTTACCACTGAACAAGACTGGAAGCCTGAATTACTATGAATATTGAATGAAGACTGTTTTTGCAGTTTAAAGTGTAGAATTTTTTATACCCTTGCTTCAGATGAATAGTATAACCATATAGGAGGAAGAAGAGAAAGGAGGAACTAATTCAAGGAATTTATTAATATGATATTTCACTCATACCCTCACTCTGAAGTGTAATGAGTACATAATAAAGTATAAACATACACATAATAAAATATAAGCATATACCTAATAAATCTAAGGGAAAACTTTGATGAATAGCAAGATATTTGAATGATCTTAGAATACCCCATAGATGACTTATAAGTTACAAGGGGAAAATAGCAACTATACAATAGAGAAATTGAACAACATCCTCATTGGATGATCAAAAGTGACGTTATAAACAGTGAGGGCCAGATAGACAATGTGCACCTCCAAAGGGGATACTCTGAGGACACGTCATTTATGTAGTATTCTGGCCTAGAATGAATAATCAGAATATATTCACTTAGAAATACTGGATAAACCCAAACTAGAAGCATTTGAGAAACATTCGAGAAACAAACAAGAAACATTCTATTGTTTTATTAAGACTGTATTTTTTTTTAAATATCAATGCCAGAGGGCATATGAGTGGTGCAGTTGGTCAAACACCTGACTCTTGGTTTTGGCTAGGTCATGATCTCAGGGTTGAGATTCTCTCTCTCCCTCTTCCCTTCCCCCAACCCACCCATGCATGTGCTCTCTTCCCCTCTTTCTCTCTCTCTCAAATAAATAAATCTTTTTTTATAATTTTTTAAATGATTTCATTTATTCATCTGTCAGAGAGAGAGAGCATAAGCAGGAGGAGCAGCAGGGAGAGAGAAAAGCAGGCTCCCTACTGAGCAGGAGCCTGATGCAAGACTTGATCCCAGGACCCTAGGATCATGACCTGAGCCAAAGGCAGAGGTTTAACTGATTGAACCATCCAGCTCCAAATAAATAAATAGATCTATAAAAAAAAATTTTGATGTCTGAGTAAATGGTATGTGGTATTCTCAGTACTGTTGTAATTCTTGCAATGTTTCTAGAACTTCAGAATTTTTCCCAAATTAAATTTTTTAAAAGCACCTTTACTTCTTCTTCAATAAAGCTTTCAGAATATAGCATTCTAATGTGACCATCATACTATTAAGGTAAGCCTGAGCCTAAGAATTTAACTTAAAGTCAAATGTCCTGACTTGGAAACTCTCTGGTCTTCTCTATCAGAATAATAATCCACCCAAATACAGAATTATGTGAGGGCACTGGTGGTTGTATGGGTGTTACTTAGCTATTTACTGAAACGTGTCTTCCCACCTGTGTGCATTTACTCTATCAAAAGAACATAAAACTACAACTGTGTTCAAATGAGGTATTTGGACATTTAACTATAAAAGGCAGTCTAATCTGGGTTAGCATTAAACTAACTAAAAATACATAATTAAGTTTAAGAAATTCTATTTCTTTTTTTTTAAGATTTTATTTATTTATTTGACAGAGAGAAACACAGCTAGAGAGGGAACACAAGCAGGGGGAGTGAGAGAGGGAGAAGCAGGCCTCCCACCGAGCAGGGAGCCCGATGTGGGGCTTGATCCCAGGACTCCAGGATCATGACCTGAGCCGAAGGCAGATGCTTTAACAACTAAGCCACCCAGGCACCCCAAGAAATTCTATTTCTGAAGTGTTATCTAGGAAAGCTGTGAAGTCTCAATCTACCTGGATCAATCTTCTCATTTGTAAAAATGAAGCTGAATAAGATCATTAAGGTCCTTTAAATTAAATGCCTAAAGCAATATAAGTGATACCTGAATGGAAAAGGAAGTGGAGAATGGGCAAAATCATATTCATCCATATAAAAACAACAACAACAACAACAAAAATCCTTGAGAAAATTAAGCAACCACCTAAAAATATGAAGTTCTACTTTTTCTTCCGTTTTTGGGGCTTATATTTATGGAAAGTTCAATAGTCTGACAATGAAGAACTATTTGTGCCTTTTAGTCTAGCTTTTTGGGGACTGTGGAACTCAGGAAACATGGAATAAGTAATCTAAATAAGTATACTAGGAACAGCGTAAACTTTAGAAAAGACTTCTACTCTAATACTTTGGAAACAGATTCTAATTCTGTGATGACAAACTGATAAATGCTTTTGTTTTCCCTTGACTATAAGAATACAATTATAGTTATTTGTATTTTAAGGCACAAAAACAAGAGGTCTCAACTCTAGACTAGGTAAAGTGAAAAAGATGAAGTTTAACATTAATTAGTTCAAGGAGATTACTCAAGAAACATATTGAGGTGCACCTGGATGGCTCAGTTGGTTAACTATCTGCTTTAGATTTGACTCAGGTCATGGTTTCAGGGTTATGAGATCAAGCTGTGTGTTAAGCTCTGGGCTCAGCGGGGAGTCAGGTTGAGAGTCTCTCTCCCTCTGCCCCTCCCCCTGTTCTATAAACAAACAAACAAACAAATAAATAAATAAATAAATAAATAAATAAATAAATAAAATCTTTTTAAAAAAATATATTGGAAAGCACCACAAAGTACCCTGAACACTGACTATAAAACACTCATATCAAGCTATTTCAGTACGAAATTTCAGAACACTATCAACAAATAGGAAATATAACCCTTCCAGAGAGAATAAAAAACAAAAAACAAAGAACTACATATGATTGAAAGGAAATCAGAATGGTGTTGGACAAGATGAAATAGAAAATGAAGAAAATGTAGGAATGCCTTTTAATATTCTTAGTGAAATGATATCCATATTAATAGCCAAAGTAGTTAACCCCACCAATCAATTATATCTTGAGCCGAGAATGAAAATATCTTCAAACACACAAGAGCTCAAATATTTTACCTCCTGCGTACCAGGAAACAGATGATTCAATATATAATATTTCTAGAATGGTGGAGAAGAAAGGCATTATGATGTCAATAGTATAGCAATTTTTTGGTTTTTTTTTAAAGGCAGGTGCTTAACTGACTGAGCCCCCCAGGCACCCAGTAGTACAGCAGTTTTTGAGTACAGTCTATATGGGAACTGGTAACAGAGAAACAGATGATAGATATTTGAAACTAAAGATTATCTGACATTTTGAATATCAGGTACATATTTCTGGTGGATAAATTAGGGATGTAATAATACCACTAATAATAGTGGTAAGTATAGAGTTTATAATTAAGTGAATGCTAAAAAAAGAAAAATTATTAATTCCTAAAAAACACAGAATATATTGTTCAAAAGTGGAAATTTATCATACAAATCATTATATGGTTCAGCTAAGATTAATATTTATTTCTAATAACTGATTACTTTTTTAAAATGTGCAAATGATAGGAGGGAAGAGGTCTAAATCCTCATCTTCCTTACTGAGAAATCAATGAGCAAGTTCTCAAACTAGAAAACTCAAAAAATAGTGGCATTTTGTGTATTATTTAGAAATTAGAAGATGAATACCAGAAAAAATAACTAAAAGCTATTAAAGTAATTGCTGATGAAGAGGCAGAGTGAGGGGCTAACAAGAATCAGAGGCCTTCTTGCTCTAGTATAAGCTCATTGATTTTTCAAAACTAACAAAAAAAAGTTGGGTGAAAAGAAAAACAATGAGAAATGGCTTTAACATATTTATTAGAACTTTAAAATTCACTTAAACATTTACATATAATTTACATATATAAATGTATCAGCAGTCTACAGAAAAATGTTTAATGTATGTATATATGTACATACTGGCCTTCCACAATGCTGGCAATAACACTCAGGTTCCGAAGAATCCAGAGCTCACTAGTTTGGAAGCATTATTTTAAATCTTAAATTTTAACTCAGTGGGGTCTAACTGAAAAGGAGCTATAGTGATTGCTCACAGGAAAGCAGGTTATAAAACACAGTTTCTCATTTTTTGTGACTAATGAAATATATTATAAAAATGGTACTTCCTGGGGAGACAGTAATATAACAAAATGTATGATAATGAAGGTGATGATTTTCTGTGTGAAAGGCATAAAGCCCTAAAATCAACCCGTTTTCCATCCCGCTTGCAAGAATAAAAGAGAGTAGCTTAGAAACAAATAAAAAAAATA
This sequence comes from Spilogale gracilis, assembly GCA_004023965.1. NCBI lineage: Eukaryota > Metazoa > Chordata > Mammalia > Carnivora > Mephitidae > Spilogale > Spilogale gracilis. The sequence continues at coordinate 45,663 of PITA01009559.1, read as the reverse complement.
CACTCAGAGGTGTTTTGTTTTTCTTTATGCAAAGAAAAAACCTGAAAAATTACCTGCTCTGTAGAGTAGCTAATTGTCATGTTGCTAAGACATTTAATTGCTCAGATTATGCAACATCACGTTTAGCTAACGTCCTTGAGGAAATGAGTAGAAGCAGTTTAAGGCCAATGTTCACCTTCTTCTTTTTCAAACTTACTATAAAGATACCCATTCAAATGAAAAAAACAAAACATTTCATTCTGCCATGCCAGTCATAGACTATTGCTAAAGATATCAAATCCAGAAAATATAAATGCATGGTCCCAGAATTTTTTTTGCTTTGACAACTGCCCTGTAATTGGACTAAGGTGCATGAACGTCTAAAATTATATTACTTGGGCATCAGAAAACTTTTTTTCACATTTTCTACTGCCCTGTTAAAAAGTTACCATTAAACAAGCATTTGTATAACACCCTGTAACATACCAACTATTGTGGCCAAGCTTATGCCAATTCTGCAATGATAAACAAGACTTTTCTTCACCCTGAAAAAACTTTTAGTCTAATAAGAAAGAAAAATGCAAACCCACTCTGGCCAGAAGGAGCTGAGAGCCTGGGGCCCCAGTCCTCAGTGCGCCCTCAGAGAAAAGCAGTCAATCACGCCTGTCTGCCTGGCCTCCAGCCACACTCCCATGCTCACCTGGCCTGTGACCGAGCATTTCCATCTCTGGTGCACAGCCCTGTTTGGAGTCTCCAAACCCAGCAGATTCCTGAGCATACTCCACTGCCGCTCCTCCTGGTGGAGGGAGGGGGTCTCCCTGGCTCTACCACTTGTGGGGTCCCTACTGGAAGAGTAGTGCCCCAACTGTGCCTCATATCATGGTTTAAGTGAACAATTCACCTGGATAGTGCCTGATATATTTAGCTACACACCGCCTCAACCACTCCTTATCACAATGTCTTGGAGGAGGAACAACCAACAGAACAAGAACCCTGAGACTGCAACCCCGGTCACACAATTACTGGAAATGAATATAAACAATATGACAGAAATGGAATTCAGGGCAGCAATCGTCCAAGCAATGGCTAATTTGGAAAAGAACATTAGTCTCCAAATGGAAGCCCTAATAACAGAAGTGAAAGCTGAGGTTAAAAAGGCTATTAATGAGATGCAATCTAATTTAAATATGCTAACAGCTAGAGTAAGAGAAGCTGAAGATCGCATCAGTGATTTAGAAGACAGATGGATTAAGAAGGAGGAGCAAGAGAAGTATTGGAGCAAACAGCTAAAATCCCATGAAAACAGAATAAGGGAAATAAATGATGCCGTGAAATGCTCCAATATCAGAATTATTGGAATCCCCAAAGGAGTTGAGAGAGAGAGAAGCCTAGAAGATATTGTTGAACAAATCATGGATGAAAATTTTCCAAATCTGAGGAATGAAACAAATGTTCATGTCCTAGAGGCAGAGAGGACAACCACCAAGATCAATGAGGTCAGAAAAAACCTCCAAGCACATAATTGTGAAATTCGTGAATCATAAAACCAAAGAATATGTCTTAAGGGCAGCTAGGGGAAAGCGATCACTTACCTATAGAAGGAGGACCATTAGAATAATGTCACACCATTCTACAGACCCTGGAAAGCCAGAAAGGGCTGGCAAGACATATTCAGGAAATTACATGACAAAAATATGCAACCAAGGATAATGTATCCAGCAAGGTTGACTTTCAGAATGGAAGGAGAAATAAAGAGCTTCCAGGACCGCCAAGGTCTAAAAGATTATGCAACCACCAAGCCAGAACTACAAGAAATACTAAGAGGGGTTTTATAAAAGAGAAATGAACACAAGAGTGACACAGAACAGAAATTTACAGAGGTAATCTATAGAAACATGAATTTCACAGGCAACATAATGTCAATACAAACGTATCTATCAATAATCACTCTCAATGTGAATGGACTAAATGTTCCAATAAAAGGCACAGGGTTGCAGATTAGATAAAATGATAGGACCTGTCCATATGCTGTTTATAAGAGCCACATTTTGAATCTAAAGGCACTTCCAGATTGAAAGTGAGGGGATGGAGGACCACCTTTCATGCCAACGGACCCCAAAAGAAAGCCGTGGTAGCAATTCTCATATCAGACAAATTGGATTTTAATCTAAAGACTGTAGTCAGAGGCATAGAAGGACACAACATCATTCTCAAAGGGTCTATACACCAAGAAGACCTAAAATTTGTAAATATTTATACCCCAATGTGGGAGCAGCCAACTACATAGGCCAACTGTTGAGCAAAATAGTCATATTGATATGAATATATTCATTGTAGGAAATGTTAACACACCACTCTCAGCAATGGACAGATAATCTAATCAGAAAATAAACAAAGAAACAGAAGCTTTGAATGACACATTGGACCAGATGGATCTCATAGATATATTCAGAACATTCCACCCTAAAATAGCAGAATATTCATTCTTCTCGAGTGCACATGGAACTTTCTCCAGAATAGACCACATACTAGGCCAAAAATCAGGGCTCAACCCATACCAAAAGATTGAGATTATTCCTTGCATATTCTCTGACAACAATGCCGTGAAACTGGAACTCAACCACCATAAAAAGTTCAGAAGAAAATCAAACACTTGGAAGCTAAAGATGATCCTGCTCAAGAATCTGTGGATCAACAAGGAAATCAAAGAAAAACTGAAACACTTCATGGACACCAAGGAGAATGAAGATACATCGATCTAAAAACCTATGGAATACAGCAAAGGCAGTCCTAAGGGGGAAATTCATAGCCATCCAAGCCTCACTCAAAAAAAATGAAAAATCCCAAATACAGCAACTCTCACTACACCTTTAAGAACTGGAAAATCAACAAAAATTAAACCAACCCCTCACACAAGATGGGAAATAATTAGAATTAGAGCAGAGATGAATGAATCAGAAACTAGAGATACAGTAAAACACATCTACGAAACTAGAAGCTGGTTCTTTGAAAGAATCAATAAGATCGATAAACCATTGGCCAAATTAATCTAAAAGAAAAGGGAGAAGACCCAAATTAATAAAATTATGAATCAAAGGGGAGAGATCACGACTAAAACCAAGGAAATAGAAACAAACATCAAAAATTACTATCAACAACTATATGCCAATAAGTTTAACAACCTAGAAGATACAGATACATTCCTAGAAACCTATAAACTACCAAGACTGAAACAGGAAGACATTGACAATCTGAATAGACTTATATCTAGTAATGAGATTGAAGCAGTGATCAAAAACCCCAAAAATAAGACCCCAGACCAGACGGATTCCCTGGGGAATTCTACCAAATATTCAAAGAAGAAATAACACCTATTCTCCTGAAGCTCTTTCAAAAAATAGAAATGGAAGGAAAATTCCAGACTCTTTCTATGAAGCCAGCATTACTCTAATCCCCAAACCAGACAAAGACCCCATCAAAAAGGAGAACTTCAGACCAATATCGCTGATGAATACGGATGCCAAGATTCTCAACAAGATCCTTGTTAACAGGATCCAACAATACATTAAAAAGATTATCCACCATGACCAGGTGGGTTTTATCCCAGGGATGCAAGGGTGGTTCAACAGTTGCAAATCAATCAATGTGATAGAACAAATCAATAAGAGAAGAGAGAAGAACCACATGGTACTCTCAATTGATGCAGAAAAGGCGTTTGACAAAATACAACATACGTTCCTGATCAAAACTCTTCAAAGTATAGGGATAGAGGGAACATTTATCAACCTCATAAAATCTATCTACAAAAAACCCACAGCGAATATCATTCTCAATGGGGAAAAACTGACAGCCTCCCCTCTGAGATCAGGAACAAGGCAAGGATGCCCACTCTCACCACTACTGTTCAACATAGTGTTAGAAGTCCTAGCAACAGCAATCAAACAACAGAAAGAAATAAAAGGTATCCGCTTGGCAAAGAAGAAGTCAAACTCTCTCTCTTTGCAGATGACATGATACTATATGTGGAAAACCCAAAAGACTCTACCCCCAAACTACTAGAACTCATACAACAATTTGTTAAGTGGCAGGATACAAAATCAATGCACAGAAATCAGTTGCATTCTTATATACTAACAATGGAAATATAGAAAAGGAAATCAGAGAATCGATTCCATTTACTATAGCACCAAAAACCATAAGATACTTAGGAATAAACCTAGCCAAAGAAGTCAAGGATCTGTACTCGTGGAACTTGAACACTCATGAAAGAAATTGAAGAAGACAGAAAAAGATGGAAGACCATTCCATGCTCATGGATTGGAAGAATAAACATTGTCAAAATGTCTATACTGCCCAGAGTAATCTATACTTTCAATGCCATTCCAATCAAAATTTCACCAAAATTTCAAAGCGTTGGAACAAAACAATCCTAAAACTTATATGGAACCAAAAAAAGACCCTGAATCGCTAAGGAATTGCTGAAGAAAAAAAAACAAAGCTGGGGGCATCTTGTTACCTGACTTCAGGCTTTATTACAAAGCTGTGATTACCAAGACAGCATGGTACTGGCACAAAAACAGAGAAATAGACCAATGGAACAGAGTAGAGAGTCCAGATATGGACCCACAAATCTATGGGCAAATCATCTTTGACAAAACAGGAAAAAATATCCAGTGGAAAAAAGACAGTCTCTTCAATAAATGGTGCTGGGAAAATTGGACAGCTACATAAAGAAGAATGAAACTAGATCATTCTCTTACACCGCACACACAAAGGCAAACTTGAAATGGATGAAAGACCTCAACGTGAGGCAGGAATCCATCAAAATCCTGGAAAAGAACATAGGCAGTAACCTCTTTGACATCGGCCACAGCAACTTCTTTCAAGACACGTCTCCAAAGGCAAAGGAGACAAAAGCCAAAATGAACTTCTGCAACTTCATCAAAATAAAAAGCTTCTGTACAGCAAAGGAAACAGTCAACATAACAAAGAGGCAACCCACAGAATGGGAGAGGATTTTTGCAAATTACACTACAGACAAAGGGCTGGTATCCAAGATCTATAAAGAACTACTCAAACTCAACATCCAAAAAGAAGATGAACACATCAAAAAATGGGCAAGAGACATGAGGAGGCACTTCTCCATAGAAGATATACAAATGGCTAACAGACACATGAAAAAGTGTTCAGCGTCACTAGCTATCAGGGACATTCAAATCAAAACCACACTGAGATACCACCTTACACCAGTCAGAATGGCCAAAATTAACAAGTCAGGAAACAACAAGTGTTGGAGAGGCTGCAGAGAAAGGGGAACCCTCTTACACTGTTGGTGGGAATGTAAACTGGTGCAGCCGCTTTGGAAAACAGTGTGGAGATTCCTTAAAAAATTAAAGATAGAGCTATCCTATGACCCTGCAATTGCACTACTGGGCATTTACTCCAAAGATACAGATGTAGTGAAAAGAAGGGCCATATGTACCTCAATGTTCATCGCAGCAATGGCCACAATCGCCAAACTGTGGAAAGAGCCAAGGTGCCCATCAACAGATGAATGGATAAAGAAGATGTGGTACATACATACAATGAAATACTATGCCTCCATCAGAAAGGATGAATATCCAACTTTTGTAGCAACATGGACTGGATTGGAAGAGATTATGCTGAGTGAAATAAGCCAAGTAGAGAAAGTCAAGTATCACATGGTTTCACTTACTTGTGGTGCATAAGGGGTAATATAGAAGACAGTAGTAGAAGGAAAGGGAATGAGAAGTAGGGTAATGAAGGGAGAGAAACAAAACAGGAGAGACTCTAGACATAGAAACAAACTAAGGGACTTGTAGGGAGAGTGTGGGGGGATGGGAATGCTTGGTGGTGTGTACTGAGGGCACCTATTGCATGGAGCACTGGGTGTGGGAAATGGGTAATGAATCTTGGAACACTGAAAAAAAATGTTTTTAATGCAAACCCATAATTGCAAGGAATGGTATATTCATACAAAGGAATACTCCTGCAATTAACTGAATCAATTGTGGTGACACATAACAACATGAATAAACCTCAGGACCATAATATTAAGAGAAAAAATGTCAGAGAAGATCAGCACAGAATGGTTCATTTATATAAGACTCTAAAAATATACAAAATGGAAACAGCTATTGTTTAGGGATACAAACATAAGTGAAAAGAAGTATAAAGAAAACTAAGAATGATAAGCATAACATTTAGAAGTGATTTCCTCTGCACACAGCAAAAACCTCTTTCAACTATCTCTTCTCCTGCTCAACAATTTACACAGCTCCCCAGTGAATCTAACAGACTTTTACTTCAGCCAGAGAAATCCTCAATACCTAAAATGTAATAGCGATTTTCTCCTTTTTAAGCCGGATGGAGGATATGATGACATGCAATGGTGTTTGATTAATTTTCTTTACATCTCTTATATAGTTTATACATATTCTATAAATAATTTAAAAATTAGGGGTTTAAAAAACTGAAAGCATCATGAAATAGTCAGGAAATTGTGAGCAATCTGTTATCAAGAGACACTGCTACTTCCCCTTCTGCGGGCAACATTTTCTTTCCCAGGAGAAAAGTTTCAAATTATTGTCTCTTCCATCCTGTCCTTAGTGTTCAAAGATCCTTCTCTCTTTTCCTGCTTTGGCACAGGATATCCTTCGAACCACTGATCAGTCTCAGGACTCCAAGTCATTGCCCATTTAACAGGTTAGCGTCCCTTCTTAAGTGGATAAAATTTATCTGGAAATGTTGTCACTACTCTGAGTTCCTAAAAAAGGATAATCAGCTTTTTAAACTAAAACTAAACTATGCGATGCACCAAATGAAAGCAAAAAACTGGGGTGCCTGGGTGGCTCAGTCTTTAAGCATTTTCCTTTGGCTCAGGTCATGATCCCAGGGTTCTGAGACTGAGCCCTACATTGAGCCCTGCATTGGGCTCCCTGCTTGGTGGGAAGCCTGCTTCTCCCTCTCCCACTCCCCCTGTTTCTGTTCCCTCTCTCACTGTGTCTCTGTCTGCCAAATAATTAAATACAATCTTAAAGAATAGAAGGAAGGAAGGAAGGAAGGAAGGAAGGAAGGAAGGAAGGAAGGAAGGAAGGAAGGAAGGGAGGGAGGGGAAGGGAGGAAAGGAGGGAGGAAGAGAGAAGAAAGAAAGAGGAAAAAAGGGAGTTAGTTAATTTCTCAAGTATTACAGATTCAACCTGTAATTATTAAAACTAACTTTGCAATGACGTATCAGATAAAGTGCTAGCACCCAAAATATACACAGTGGGATAACCACCTCACACCAGTCAGAATGGCTAAAATTAACAAGTCAGGAACCAACAGGTATTGGTGAGGATGTAGAGAAAGGGGGACCTTCCTACACTGTTGGTGGGAATGCAAGCTAATACAGCCACTCTGGAAAACAGTACGGAGGTCCCTCCAAAAACTAAAAACCCTATGACCCAGCAATCGCACTACTGGGTATTTACCCTAAAGATACCATGTAGTGAGCGCCTGGGTGGCTCAGTTGGTTAAGCGACTGCCTTCGGCTCGGGTCATGATCCCGGAGAATCAGGCTCCCTGCTCGGCGGGAGGCCTGCTTCTCCCTCTCTCACTCCCCCTGCTTGTGTTCCGTCTCTCACTGTGTTTCTCTCTGTCAAATAAATATAATCTTAAAAAAAAAAAAAAAAGATACCATGTAGTGATCTGAAGAGGCACGTAGCACTGAAATGTTTATAGCAGCAATGTCCATATTAGCCAAACTATGGAAAGAAACTAAATGTCCTTCAACAGATGAATGGATAAAGATTGTGTGTGTGTGTGTGTGTGTGTGTGTGTGTGATAGAATACTATTCAGCCATCATAAAGAATAAAATCTTGCCATTTGCAATGACATGGATGGAACCAGAGGGTATTATGTTAAGTGAAATAAGTCAATCAGAGAAAGACAGTTATCATATGATCTCTCTGATATGAGGAAATTGAGAGGCAGGGTGGGTGTTCAGGGGAGAAAGGGAGGGAAAAATGAAACAAGATGGGACCAGGGAGGGAGACAAACCATAAGAGACTCTTAATCTCAGGAAACACACTGAGGGTTGCTGGGGGGGGGAGGGGGGAAGGGGGGACGGATAGGGTGGCTGGGTGATGGACATTGGGGAGGGTATGTGCTATAGTGAGTGCTGTGAACTGTGTAAGACTGATGATTCACAGACCTGTACCCCTGGAAAAAATAACACATTATATGTTAATAAAAAAATAAATAAATATAAAAAATCCTGTTATAATCAGGAAAAAAAGGTAACTTTACAATATAACTCTTCCCACTGATAAGTGTTGTCAATTAAGTTTAATGTAAAATATGGGTTTGAAAGTAGCTTCTCAATTTGATTTAGGCTTCCTGGTGCTTTTATCTGTCTCTTGAGCATAACTTGTCTCCATTTACCAGGATTAAAAAATGAAATGATAAATGGCTACCTAAAAATTCTGCTGAATGAAATTAATATTCATGAAAAGTACTATTAACTATCAATCTTGTTCTTATCCTGGGATCCCAACACCTGCTAAAGGCCTACAACTCTCATAGATAAGTCCTCTGCAATTAACACTTTCTGGCACTAAAATCATTCCTCGAATCAAATCAAAGCTGTTTTATAGCAAAATGATTCCAAAGAAACCCAAGAGAGAAGTTTTAGAGCAACTCAGACCTCCTGAAGGGAATTCGGTAGAAGTAATGGATTTCTTACATTGATTTTTGGTTGCCAGTTTAACTATATCAAGACACAAACTGTAGAAACATGCCTGTACCAGAGAATATCAAACTAAGAGCCACTATGCTGCACATACATTCTATATATAATATACCTGGCTGTGGTTTAAGGATGAAACTGGTTCCTCATCATGAAGAAAAGTAGGTTGGTGTTTAAAGTCTCAAATTTTTAAAACATCAGAAATAATTACATACCATGTGTCCTCAGCCATGGAAAAATGCCATTCTTTAAGTAGTATTAAGTTCTGTGGGTGAATTAAACTCACTTGGCCCTACTCCCTTCAGTGCATAGCTTCTTTTGACTACTCACTTAAATGTTTGTATGGGCACAATCAGTTCTTCCTGCAGACTGAAAATGAAGGTTTCCAGGATGAAACTTATAGAGAGTTTTCTTTTAAAAGTAACTGCAAATACAGGTGTGCCTGGGTGGCTCAGTCAGTTAAGCCACGAACTCTCGATTTCAGCTCAGGTCATGATCTCAGGTTTGAGACTGAGATACGCACTGGGCTCCACACTCACGCTCTCTGCCCCTCCCCCTGTTTGCATGCATGTTCTCTCTTCCTCTCTCTCTCTTTCTAGTATATCCTTTTTTAAAAAAAGCAACAATACAAATATAATAAAAAGCAAAATGAGGCTTTGTCTATTGACCTGAATATATTGAGAAGCGTAGGAAATGCTTAAGTTATAACACATCTCAAATAAAACCACGGATCTATATTTAAAATGCATCCTTTAAATACATCTTTCAGATAAAAAGTGAAAATTGCTAAGGGCATGGACCATACTATACTGCTTTATAATTATGACTGGTTAGAATTTTCAATTTGATTTTTTTTTAAATTGAAACAGAACTATGGCAATGACTTTTCAAAATTCTAATTTCTTTAATAGTTTATTCTTTCTGCTTTACATAGGACCATTTATTAGGTAACTAGATTATTTATTAGATTGCCAGATTATGTGGGGGGGAGAAGAGCTTAAAATGATCCTTTTGTAAAAAGTTTGCTAGAGCAACAGAATCAGCTGAAAATTTGGGCGGGTTTTGTTCCCTACTGAGTATGCCTGTGGTAAGGCAACAATGACAGCCTCTTGCCTTCCCATACTGTATTTTTCCTAGGGAAAGAAGGGTGAGGTTAACATAGGTTAGAAGGTGGTTACAGAAGGGAAGCTCTGCACTTAACATCATTTGGGTTACTTTCTGGTGCAGTGTGCAAGGACTCTGCCAGGGAGAATGAATGAGCTAGTGGACAACAGTTTTGCAGTCAAGGAACATCACAAGCTCACTCTCTTCGTGGCTTAATTAGTAAGTGAAGCACAAGTGCCCCAAGGGGATGGGTCCCAAGTCAGCATGCTGAGAAGAGAATAGGGACAGTACAGAATAGAGGCTACAATCTTCTCAAATTAAAGAATATCTCATAGCCTTTACCCCAACAGTGTCAGGGCTCTCTGTGGTCTGACCATAGCCTAGATTGTCTGTCCTGGTGGATGTGTCGTGTGGCTTACAGTCCATTCTGATAAACTGCCACACTACACATGCCCACAGAGTCTGCAACATCACAACTTAATACTAAACAGAACTTATCAGTATGAGTTCAATTATGTAAAACAGGCATGTATAAAACAAAGTATGAAAGCATACATACTAAATATTAGAAAGTAGTCACTTTTGAGAGATTTCATGCTGTTTTTTCTGCCAAATATTGTTAAATGAATATGCACTTTGTTTCTTTTGTGAGCAGAAACACTATTATTTGTAAGTCTTTCTCTGAACACAAAAACATGTTTTTCTTTCTGTCCACATACAAACATTTCATATCTTTTTTCTAACAAAGACAGAGTTGAATGTAACAGAGACAGCAAGCAACTGCGTATTCTATTTTCTGTTTCTTTATTTAACCATAATCATCCTTGTTATTTCTACATACAAAATTATACAGCAATAAATTTACTTTTCTTTTCTTAGGGCAGACTGTGGTGACGGTGGCAGGGGGTAGAGGTGGGAAAGAATCATCTCTTCATAAAAAAGTTCTCTGATTTCAGGTTTTTTGTCTGGTTGATCTTTTTTTTAAAGATTTTATTTATTTGACAGAGAGAAACACAGCCAGAGAGAGGGAACACAAGCAGGGGGAGTGAGTGAGGGAGAAGCAGGCTTCCCACTGAGCAGGGAGCCCAATGTGGGGCTCGATCCCAGGTCTCCAGCATCATGACCTGAGCGGAAGGCAGTCGCTTAACCAACTGAGCCACCCAGGTGCCCCTTGTCTGGTTGATTTTTTGACTAATTCACTAAGAATTGAATCAGACCATCTCTAAGGCTTCTTCTGACAGTAAAAGTCTATGATTTTAGGTTCATTTCTCTGTTTGATCTCAGTTACCAATTTCATTCGATACATGTATTTGAGTATTTCTACTTGCCTATCTGTCCTTCTTCAACTTTTTCATAAACCTTGCCCAAACTATTAGAATTTAATTAATTCAACTTTTATTTTATTTTGTTTTATTTTTTAAAAAGATTTTATTTATTTATCCGACTGAGAGAAACAGAGCTAGAGAGGGAACACAAGCAGGGGGAGTGGGAGAGGGAGAAGCAGGCCTCCCACTGAGCAGGGAGTCTGATGTGAGGCTTAATCCTAGGACTCTGGGATCATGACCCGAGCTGAAGGCAGTCACCCAACCAACTGAGCCACCCAGGTGCCCCTAATTAGTTCAACTTTAAAAACATGTAAAAAGTCAGCTAGTAAAACTGTTTGATGCTTCATAACAGTACAGAAAGGTATTAACCTGTCTTCCACTCTGAAATTGTTCTATTCAATAATTCTTCCATTTCTCTAGAAAAGTTACCTTGAAATCATGAAATTGTGATATGTCACGGGTTTTATTTTTTTTAAACATCTTATTTATTTATTTGACAGAGAGAGATCCCAAGTAGGCAGAGAGGCAGGCAGAAAGAGCAAAGGAAACAGGCTCCCTGCTGAGCAGAGAGCCGGATGCGGGCCTTGATCCCAGGACCCTGAGATCATGACCTGAGCTGAAGGCAGAGGCTTTAGCCTACTGAGCCACCCAGGCGCCCATGTCACAGGTTTTAGAGTTGTATGCCTTCATTCTGTTCATTTTTTGACAAACTGATGAGAAGGTTGGTTGCTGCTGAGGCAAATGAGCAGTAGCATCACCTTGGAAGATGTGAATACTGTAAAATTCATACCTTTGGGATAGCAATGTATTCACCCATGATGCCTTTATTTAGAATTCGTAAAAGGAAGAGAAATGAATATTTGAGGCACAGCTTCACTTTCTCTTCAAAACCTAATTAGACAACGACTAAGCTAAGAATGCAGGGGCAGAAGAACATTATAAAATGGGCAGAATGTACATAGTCAGTCTGCCCCAGGCTGTGCTCTATATCTATCTCTCAAAGAAAATAAGCAACCACAAAGTACACTAATGTTTCCTAAGTTTAAGAATGTATTTTTTGGGGCGCCTGGGTGGCTCAGTTGGTTAAGCAACTGCCTTTGGCTCAGGTCATGATCCTGGAGTCACAGGATCGAGTCCCACATCAGGCTTCCTGCTCAGCAGGTTGTCTGCTTCTCCCTCTCACCTTCCCTCTCTCTTGCTCTCTCTCATTCTCTCTCTCAAATAAATAAAGTCTAAAAAAGAAAGTATTTGTCTTTCATATCCAATTGATTCATTTGCACAAAAATCCAATTGATTCATTTCAAAATATGTTCACTTATTCTTATTTTGCTGAAGGACAAGGGAAAAAAAGAAACACTACAATATAAATTCCACGAAGGACACACTGTTGGACTCATGCTGCCTGGTATCCCTTGTAATGAGCACAATTCCTGAGCATGGTTTGAAGTAATTAATGACTGACTGACTGACTAAATGAATGAATGAATGAATGAAAAAACAAACCAATCACAAAATTTTAAATCTAGAAGACATATTAAAGGTAAAAATACTCACATAAAATTTTAGGTAAATCACATGAATAAATAATGTTAAAGCCAGAATCAAAGCTGTGGATTCTCAATACCTTTTATGCTATGCTATTCTGTTCTTGCCTGTTTCTTTTTATTTTCATTTTATTTTTTTAATTTATTTTATTACATTATGTTAGTCACCATACAGTGCATCATTAGTTTTTGATGTAGTGTTCCATGATTCCTTGTAATTTATTAATTTGAGAGCGAGAGAGAAGGAAAGCAAGCATGAGCAGGGGGGGAAGGGAGAGACAGAGAGGTAGACTCCCTACTGAGCAGGAAGTTCAATGTGGGGCTTGATCCCAGGACTCTGAGATCATGACCTGAGCTGAAGGCAGATGTTTATAACCTACAGAGCACCCAGATGTCCCATGTCTCTTTTTATTTTGAACTTTATCACAAATCCTGAATATACATATAATGGATAAATAACATGTTTGCTTTGGAACTCATAATATGAAGAAAAAGTATATCGAATCATCTTGTTGGATTTTTAAAAATTTAGTATTTATTGAGTTCTATATCTTACTGGGTAGAGTACAAAAACAACGGAGCTTTCCTTAGGGAGGTATGTATGATGTATGTGTTTGTTTCTTCCCAACTACCATGCAATTCCACATCAGCTGGGTATTCAAGAGTTCAACACAATTCTGACACCATCTACCTCGAGATGCTATCAGATTCCACAGATTAAAGGCTCAGTCCCACAAGACTGCTCTCTTCCCACCCCACTTCAGATGCCAATCTAGTCACCGGTGCTTCTAATATATGAACTATATATTGGAGGTTCCCACAATTCTCTCCTAAAATCGAGAAATGGCTGTGAGATATAAAGGATTAAGAGAACAATATTTGGCAGGTAAAACCTTCAGATGGCAAAGCAGATCTGACACCTGTGAAAGGAGATGGGAAATGAAAGGGAAGACCTAGGAGGAAAAGCCTCAATCCTGGGAAGGTCTCTGCCAATCTGCTATGGCACTCAGCACAAAGACTGTTGTTAGAGGACACAGGTATGGGGGGCACCATTATTGGGCTTACTCATCACCTAAGGGCTGAAGAAGCAGGAAATAAAGTGTGAAAACATTAGGTTAAAAGAAGACACAGATAATAATCTATAAAAGAAATTTGAACACACACATATTCAAGGAAATCCAACATTTTTACTGCATGTGGATTTTAGGGATCAGATGTATCATCTTGCTTCATTCAGGAGTTCATTTTAAAATATTGGTATCATTTTTTTTTTTTTAGTCAGTGATGCTTAAAATTTTAGAGTTCTCTTAAACTTTGTTTCATTGGAGATTAAAACTAAAACAAGAATGAGGACACAGGTGGAAGAAAAACATAATATTACATATGGAAAAACTGGAAAGAATGCAACTTCTAAAAAATGGGGGTAAAGAAAGAGAGTAGACACAAATGGTACTTGTATGAGTAACAGGCTAGAGTCAAGATAAAACTGACAAATGAAAGAGTAAAAGATTAAGCTAAGAAAGTAGGATTCAGGGGACTAAGAGAAAGTTTAAATGCAGTCCTTCTTAAATGACAGAAGAAATTTTGTTTAAAAGAGAGAAGACGACATTCTTCTTAGATAAGTACTGTATATATAATAAATAAGGTAATTAAAATATAAAACATATAAAATGATAACATTCTGATAAGAGTGGATACCAAGCCTGTCACTCACATTAGCAGATGATAAAGGGCTTACCTTGACTCTTATAAGATTTTTAAATTAACTCAATGAGTAAAATTCAACATTATTCTATCAATAAAGATATACCTAAAACAATGATTCAGAAAAGCAAAATAAAAAGGGATGGGAAAAGATGTACTATAACAGTAATGAAGCACAGGTTATGATTTCAGTATTGGACACTGTAAAATTCAGCCCAAAAAATCATTAACGGAGACCAAGAAGATTATTTTGTATTGGTTAATAGTACAATCTATAATGAAGATGTAGAAATTATGGATATCTATATACATGCGCAAAAAAAAAAACAGGAACCACCTATACAAAGCCAAAAATACAGGAGATGCAAGAAAAAAACATGATGCGAATGATAAAAGACTTCAAAAAATATTAATTAATTAATAAACGGAAGAAACAACAAGATTGAGCTATAGAAAAATGTCAAACACCACAGTATGCTTACTGGATATGAAAAATTGACAAAAATTATTTATTAGCATGAAGTTCCCTGAATTGGTTAGGTGTACTATGGTTCATGAAAATCAATCTTTGTTCATAGGATATTTACAATGAAGTACTAAGACCTAAAATGTTGTGATAAAGAAATGTGGAAAATGAATATGAATATGAAATGAAAATGAAAAAGGATATAGAAGAGTTTATTATTCTTTCAACTTTCTTGTAATTTGACATTATTTAAAGAAAAAAGTTCAAAGCTAATGGACTGTTATTTTGACAGAGGCTTGCATTTACTTGGTGGTTTTGCTGCAGACTGATTCATTGCCGTACATTCACCCAGGTTACAAAACCCTGGACCCAGCAGTCAGCACGTTAGGACAGCCAGATGCATTCTTCTCAGACCACTGCACCAATACTGAGTGTCTACAAGTGCATTCCACTGTGTTTCATGTTTTATGCTAAAACCTCTACTTCTGCCTTATGTTTCTGGAACTTAAAAGAGGTATCAACAATAAACCGATTTACCCAGTGTTAATTACTTTCCCTTAAAGTGATCTTGCATGCAAGAGCCAAATCTCGATTTAAAACAAGAACCAAGCTTCCATTCTTCTTTCTGGAAAGAACATTAAAGACTCTCATGGAGTGGAGAACATGTAGACGTTTAGTAAGTGCCTCTTAATTATATGGATGAGACTGTATGATGTGTTCATGATGAATAAGAGCCTCTAATGATCGAGCGGCAGATTGTAACCTTATGAAGATGTAGTAGCTGACTCCAGCTAAGGCTGAGATTCCCAGGTCAGACTGCAGTCTTTGGAAAAGCAAATATCAAAACAAGACGGAGATGCAGAAAATTAAGTCAGATTTCAGCCTGAAAAAGTGTCACACAGGAGCACCAGAAGTACAGCTTGGGGATATATAGGTGCATAGCCAATTCAGGAGTTCTAGATTCAAGGTTTAAATGGGAAGAAAGGATGATTAGAGAAAGACAGGAGACAAAGCTTTCTGAAGGAGATGAATACTGAATTAAAGGAGCAACTTAAGCCTACTTATATACTTAGTGTGGGAAGGCCTGGCTGAATAGCTACCAGTCAGAGGCCAAGGAAATGAAACGTTATACCACTTTCTCTAAATTTCTCTGATGAACCATTAATTTTAAAGGAAAATTGATTTCTAATAACCCTCCATATTATACCTCACCTATTCCTTCGGAATTAGAATATAATTGGGCATCTTGTTCTCAAATAGCAACTTAATTTGAGTTAGTCTTAATTCTCCAAGGAAGGGTTATGCTTCCTTCCATGGCAATGTAGATGCTAGAGAAATACTGGAATAGCAAATCTTTATTGAAGAAGCAGCCTACAGATACAGTTCTCATTATATCCATAAATATATATATATATAATATGGAATACTTAGAGTGAATGAAAAAATCTCGGTATAAAAAGTTCCTATTTTCTACAAGAGACAAAAAATAAATTTGTGTTTCCTTTCCCTCTTAATAAATAGCTTAATATTTATAGATTCCTTCCAGTACTGCCACCAGATGGCAACTACTGTTGTCAGAAATACTAAGTAGTGATCATTCCTAATATTTCATTTTGTCAGGTTACATAAAAACACATGCCCCTTTAGCACTAACAGTGACTATCTCCTGATAAACACACTGGGCACTGTTACAAAAACAGAAACAGCACTGTTTGTGGTATCAGGGAGCCATCTTCCTGACTTAACTGAGTGACTTTACAAATATCTTTTCAGTGTCTGTCTTTGGCTCCAGTGTCCTCATCTCTACAATAAGGAGGGAAAATAAATCTCTGAAGTATCTTTCACCTGTGACATTCTGAGACTCTTCCTAATGAGGAAAGATTAATGAACAGAAGCTTCAGACCACAGATGAGACACAGAAGCCACCGTAAATGGCTACAGCTGCAAAGCACAGGAAAAAACTCATTCAGCAAACTAGGTGAGAAGTGAATATATCACAAATGATGCTTTTAGACTGTTTCCATTCATTCTAGGTCATAATCTTGAGATGCAGCAGTATATAAATTAGCTCTCCCAAAATAAAACTCACTATATTTAAAAATAAATTTAAAGTCACGAAATTTTTTATGTTTCCCATAAGTATAAACTTTTTAAACATGCCCTCCAATGAATAAGTATTTATACATTGTTTGTATCATACACTTATTACTATCATAAAGCACTTTCTTTTTGAGACAAATAAAAATGTAAATAAAATTTCTAACACTTTACCAGTTTCTCACTTTGGAGACCACTGTTAAGAATGATAGCAGAGTCCTGCATTGGTTTGTCATCAGGAAATCTCAGATCAGTCTCTAATTCCACTTTTAAGCCTCAAACTACACTCAGAAACTTTTCTTTTTTTCTTTTTTTAAGCTCAGAAACTATTTTACCTCCTACATGGTTTTAGAAATTAGAAACAAAGAGAGATTCACTTTGCTTGGTAGGATAGATAGATCTTTACTTAATCAGCCACTAAATACAAAACAAACTTCCTTCAGTTCTCCAATTAATAACATACTATCTAGTGAATTTTGTTGTTGTTGTTTTTTTTTAAGATTTTATTTATTTGACAGAGAGAGATCACAATTAGGTAGAGAGGCAGAGAGAGGAGAAAGCAGGCTCCCTGCTGAGCAGAGAACCCCACCTGGGCCTCGACCCCAGGACCCTGAGAGCATGACCTGAGCCGAAGGCAGAGGCTTTAACCCACTGAGCCACCCAGGTACCCAAATCTTGTTGTATTTTAATCTTCTTTTACTGTCTTAGAATTGGAATGACTCTTGGCAGACAAGTTACAAAAGACAGAGTAAATCTTTCTAGACAAAGCTCCATGGACTATGGAAACAGGTTTTGCAGATTTTCAAGAAAAAACAATGGTCAATCACAGAGCCCACAGTATCTCTGTTAAATCCCTTAACTCAAGAAGCCCCTCATTTATACTAGATCATAAACTCCTGGAAAGCAGACACTGCGTCTTCTCCCTTCTCTGCAACAACAGTCTGAATTCAGTGATGTTTTCTGCCCTGCTGAACAGACCAGTCTATGGCAAAACTATGATGGGAAGAATTGTATATTTGGCACTCCAGTGACCCTGCATGCATCCACCCTCCACAACACCCTAGTCCATTTTGGTGAATCTTCCCTTTTTCCTTTATGTATATACCATACCTCTCTTGGAAAACAAAACTTTTCTCTTCACAGGGAAATTTACATTTTAAGCTTTATATTTAATGAAAGAGTATTGATGGTGGGGGAGAGGGGCAGAACTCAATCAATACCAGGGGAAAAAAAGTGAATTTTTATGGATAGACATGAAATTCTTTGATCTACGAAATTATACAAATAGATGGTCACTATGTGATAAGCCAGCCCAGACTCAATGCAAGACAACTGATGAATGATGTTAACAAATGGTTAACAGACACATGAAAAAATGTTCAACATCACTTGGCCTCAGAGAAAACAAGGCAAAACCATAGTGATATATGACCTCACTCTGGTCAGAATGGCTAAATTTAATAACTCAGAAAAACAGATGTTGATGAAGATGCAGAGAAAGGGGAACCCCCTCATAATGCTGCTGGGAAGGTAAGCTAGTGCAACCACTCTGCAAAACAGTGAAGAGATTTCTCAAAATGTCAAAAGTAGAACTATCCTAAGACCCAGGAATTGCACTATTAGGTATTGCCACAAGATACAAATATAGTGATTTGAAGGGACACATGCACCCTAATGTTTATAGCAGCAATGTCCATAATAGCCAAACTATGGAAAGAGCCCAGGTGTTCACTGACGGATGAATGGATAAAGATGTGCTTTTTGTGTGTACACACAGGAATATTACTCATCCATAAAAAAACAACATACTTTTGCCATTTGCAATGATGTGGATTGAACTAGTGGGGATTATGCTAAGTGAAATAAATTAGAGAAAGACAAATATCATGATTTTACTCATGTTGAATTTACGAAACAAAACAGTGGAACATAAGAGAAGGAAAGGACAAATAAGATGAAAACAGAGAGGAAGACTAATCATAAGAGACTCTTAACTATAGGGAAAAAACTGAGGGCTGCTGGAGGGGAAGTGGGTGAGGAATGGGGTAACTGGATGATGGGCATTAAGGAAGGCACTTGATGGAATGAGTACTGGGTATTATATACAGCTGATGAATTACAAAATCCTACCTCTGAAACTAATAATACATTATATATTAATTAAAATTAATTAAAATGAATAAATAATAAATTTTTTAAAGAAGTGGATTCTACAACATCCCAACATAAATCATTCTAATATTAAAATGTCAATCTTTATCTTAAAGCTCCCAGATGATTCTAATATGAGACTAGAAACTTCTAGTATAAAAAAAGGGCTTTTTGGGGCACCTGAGTGACTCAGTTGGTTAAGTGCCTGCCTTCGGCTCAGGTCATGATCCTTGAGTCCTGGGATCGAGCCCCGCATCAGGCTCCTTGCTCGGCGGGAAGCCTGCTTCTCCCTCTCTCATTCCTCTTGCTTGTGCTTCCTCTCTAACTATGTTTCTCCCTGTCAAATAAATAAATAAAATCTTAAAAAAAAAAAAGAAAAGGGCTTTTCATACCATATTATAAATTAGAATCATCAAAAAGAACTTGTTTTTAAAATTTTGATTTTTTGGAAAAAACACCCATAGATTCTTATTTGATAGATCTGTTTGGGTTAGGATCTATTATTTGTTTGCATTTTGAATTGGCTCTGTGGTGACACGCATTTCTAAAATTTGGGAACCAGAATTTAAATACATATCCATAGAAAAAGTAAAAAAAAAGACCATGTAATTGTGGAATACTAACCAAAGTTTCAAACATGTTAAACCCGAGCACATCCTAAGCTATTTTTCAAAGTTACTAGGTTCATTCTGGTTGGTTTGGTGACATGTAAATTGTGTATATAAGTGAAGAGATTTTATAAAAAATTAATAAATTAAATAGAAAAACCATTAAAATTGTAAAGGACTCTATGTAAATATGTGAAACTTGGCATGAAATTTGTAAAATACAGCTAGGGCTATTTATATAACAATACTGCAAGGTACTGCTATAAAAAATGCATATTTATGCAGTTTGCTCTCTTACAGAATACTCTGTTAATAGCTTCCTGGCAAAGAAAGTTTTACACATAATCTCTATATACATGGGGTTGTTCTTGCATGATTCTTCTGATGCCTAACAAATACAGCAAATACGTAAACCATGTAATCCATATCCCTATCAAATACAGATTATTTTCAAAACTCAGATTTAGCATGTCTTTTATATTTACCTACTTATTTACCATTTCTGGTTCTCTTTATTCCTTCATTTAGATATAAATTTCTGTCTGCTTAAGTCATTTCAGAATGACTTAAAAACTAAAATATAACAACCTGAGAATAAACTCTTTGAATGAGAAAGGCCCTAAGTTATCAAACAATCACACTAGTAGGTCCAGATATAGGCAATTTAACAGAAATTTCCTATAAGCATTTCTATCAGTTTATAGAATATTGTGTTTAGGCACTGATGACTTTGAAATGTTTCCATATATTGTTTTTACATTAAAAAGCAATATATTCAGGGCACCTGGATGGCTCTGTCAGTTAAGCATCAGATTCTTGATTTTGGCTTCAGGTGAATGAGATCATATCCTCCTCTCCCTCTTTCTGTGCCCCTCTATTCACACACTCTCTCATGCACTCTCATTATAAAAATAAATAAATCTTTTTTTTTAAAGGTAGTACGTTCAAGAGCAAGTGCTTTAATTTTCTTTTTCCACAACACTATGCTGCAGGTGGTAGAAAATCAGTAAGGAAAAGAAAACAGGGAGTGTGAAAAAGACATGTAAAGACTGCATGCAGAGCACTCAACTTGGGCTGATGGCTGTCTTTTTTTTTTATCTACTGGTCTAGTTTTTTTGGCATTGCACGCGAGTGCACGCGCGCGTGGCTGGGTAACAATTGTATACTTTGCGTAATCAACATAAAATCAACTGACTGAACAGGTTGTTCTCCATCAGTCAAAAAAAAAAAGGTTCATGCTATTAGAATTGAAACTTCTAATTAAGAATGCTTGTAAGAAGACTTCAAGTTTGAAAGACTTACCTTGATCATTAAAGGTCCTGGGCAAGATTAAGAGACTTAAGATAATTTCTCGTTTCTTCATTGCAAAAACAAACATAAATATTGCAAGAACAAAAGAATGGACAAGTAGCAGGTAAAGCTATTTCTCACTAACTCTGTGACATTAGGTTATAAAATGCAAATGTCAACCAGATATAAATTAGTTTGATGCCTCTGGTGGCCTGTGTCCCCAAATTTACAGAGAAAGAAAACTATGAGCACGAATATTTCCTCTCACCAAATTTCATCCATCGTGTTTTATGATAATCTGTATTCCCTGGTAGACAATAGCCTATCCAAAGTAAAAATACGTACTGGAAATGCTAATGACACAGTAACTTGACAGATGGTTACTAATTACAAGGACAGCTGGTAATATGAGGTAGAGTCTTTAAAGCTGAAAAAAGGGAAACAGTTTGGAGTCATGGTTCTTTAACAAGCCTAAACAAGCCTAACACATCAAAACCCTGAGGCCATTTTTTAAATTTTTTAAATTTTTTTAATGTTTGCCTTTCCAACCAGCTTTTTTCCTTACCTCCAACAAAACTGAAACATCCTGAGAGACTGGGCATTTGCAAACTTCAGGGCACACCACAATCACCTGAAGCACTTGTTAAAACACAAATTGCTTGACACCACCCCCAAGAGTTTCTTCTTTAGTAAGTTTGGGGTAGGGCCAAAGAATTTGCCTGTATTACAAATTCACAGGTGGTACTGATTTTACTGGTCCAGGACCACACTCTAAGAATCATTAACTTAAATACCAACTAGGATTACAAAGGAATAATGAATTAATCCAAATTAAGGAGTCTCAACATAGGACAGAAAACTGTAAACTAACTGATGTCAGATAATCCAGTAGAAAAATTTGAGAATATAGAAAACTCACCATGGGGAATGTTCCCACCCAAATCAGAAGCATTTCTGGAAAAAAATTTAGTAAAAAGGTGCTTGATTTCTGCCAGAGGCAAATGATCATGATTTGGGATTCCACTGTATATAAGCAAAATAGTTCGGACCTGAAGAAGACATCTAAAAATGAAGAATAATATTCCCTTGAGCAGAAGTGAAAGTGAGCCATCATATTGGATATGAACCTTGAAGTGGACAATGAAAACTTGCTTGCTGTATACTAATTCCTTTATGAAAACTGTGAAGGTAACCACTGGGGAGTCTTTTGTTTTGGGTAACTAGAAAGATACCTGAAAAGATGAAATCTCAAACACCATTCAAATATACTTAGAATTTAATAACTGCAAACTTGGCAGCAAGTAAAGAAGGAAAGAAAGAGAAAGAAGAAAGTGGGAGAAGCAAGGAAGAAGTGGACAAATTCAATTTTAAAAAAGGACCTGAACAGACATTTTTCCAAAGAAAATTCTCAAATGGCCATGAAAAGGTACTCAACATAACTAAATCATCAGGGAAATGCAAATCAAAACCACAATGAGATACCACTTTATATCTGTCAGAGTGACTAGAATCAAAAGACAAGAAATAACAAGTGTTGGCAAGGATGTGGAAAAAAAGAGACACTTTGTACTATTGGTGGGAATGTAAACTGTTACAGCCACTGTGAAAAACAGTATGGAGGCTCCTCAACAAATAAAAAATAAAATGACTGTATGAGCTAGCAGTCCCACTTCTGGGTATATAACTAAAGGAAATGAAGTCACTACATTAAAGAGATATCTGCACCCTCATATTCATAGCAACATTATTTTACAGTAGCCAAGATATGCATACAACCCAAGTGTTCATCAACAGATAAAGAAAATGTGATATTGATCCTACTATATTAATGGTAGAATACTATATAGTCATAAAAAATAAGAACATCTTGCTATCTGTAATAACATAGATGGAGGCTGAGGGCATTCTGCTAAGGGAAATAAGTCAGAGAAAGACCGGTACTATATGATTTCTTTCATAGCATTCTTCTGTTGGTAAGTTTTAGGGAGGGAAATGAAGGATGAAAAATATCTAAAGCCCTGACTAAGCCCCTGCCAAATCTGTCACCAGTTGGAAAGATAGTTTGGGGAAGTTATACATAAATGTTATATTCTTCTTTTTTTTCCCTTAAGATTTTATTTATTTATTTGATAGAGAGAAGCACAGCTAGAGAGGGAACACAAGCAAGGGGAGTGAGAGAGAGAGAAGCAGGTTTCCTGCCGAGCAGGGCTTGATCTCAAGATCCTGGGATCATGCCATAAGTAGAAGGCAGACGCTTAACAACTGAGCCACCCAGGTGCCACATAAATGTTACATTCTTAAGGAGTATATGCTACACAGGTCTTTGGTTTAGAAAGGGGTTTGTTAAGAACAAGAGAGCCAGATGACCCACTGTAAGCTTCCTACCAATTTGGCCTCTAACATGTCACTGAATCAATCACCAAAGTTATCACACTCAGAAGGCTATTTTAACATTTCACAAGCGGTAGTGATGTAAAAAGTGTATGCAAAAATTAGTGCCCCAATGCATGGTGACATCAACAACACAGAAAAAGAGGGCTGTACTGTTTTAGAAGACACCCAAACATCTAGAAAAAAGCCTATGTTCCTTTAGTTCATGGAGACAGTCAAGGTCCTGGGCTTCTTTCACATGAACCTCTTTCCACATACATCCAGGGCTGGTGATACCTGGAAAAATGACAGTATGTAAGATTATGTATGAGACATGCAGTAGTATGTGACAGCCTGAAATGTGCAGTCCCCATAAATAAATATTGGTACATAAGAATAAATATGGAAGCAATCTGGTAGTAGTGAATACTGGAATTGTGACATTTTGTGCATCCCATCTGTTCAGGTAGTAGAGGGAGGAGATCATCTCATTTTAGGCCAAAAAGGCTAAAACAAAACAAAACAAAAATACTACCAGATACTGAGCTAGGAGCTAGCCCCTTTATCTGTCTTCCAGCTATAGAATGAGGAGGGAATTGATTTAGCCAAGTAGACAGAAAGGCACCCAAGGCAATTCACTGGCACTCTGCAGAATCCTCCATTGGCAAATTCTCAGACTCAATAAATATGTTATTATTTGAGGATGAGTTAAACGAAAACATACTTAATGCTACAGACAAGGAAAAGAGAGTCAAAAGAGGAAATATACATAGAAAACTTTAGAAAAATATTTGACATCTTCAATTCAATTATCAAATACATGGCCTCCTTGAAGCAGGACCAGAAAGCCAAGAGGGAAGATGAAAACAATAAAGCATTAGATCAATAGAAGACAGGTGAGATGCAGGCATATAAATAATGGAAATACTTTCTTTGACTGAATTGTACTGTCATTACCTCTTTCGTATATGTGTAAAATACGTAAGAAATATAAATAAAACATTTTCTAACATTAGCTCATGAGATAGTGGAATCAGCTCTGAGGTTTTTCTTCATATTTTCTGTGAGGATATTTCCATCATTATCTATCACTTCTTTCAGAGAAATATCTGTGTTTACAAATTTCTCTTTAACAAAAGGTGTTCCCAGAGAAAACCAAGAGATAATGAGATCATTTTCCAGGTCCTCATTCTGCTAATTTTTAAATCAGTATAAAATATCCCTGCAGCTCTTTGAGAAATGGTAGTGATCAGGGATAGGAAGGGCTCACGTACCATATGCTTCTCCATATAGTCCTGCATTTATTCTTCTGCTGTTGTCTTTGGGAGGTATAAATCAGCAAAATCAACAGACCTTATTAGTGGGTATGTACCTTCACCACTACTGAAGACCTAACAGTTTGGGTTTGTTTGGCTTTTGTTTTTGTTTTTGTTTGGGTTTGTTTGGCTTTTGTTTTTGTTTTTGTTTGGGTTTGTTTGGCTTTTGTTTTTGTTTTTGTTTTTCTATTTTCTTTTGACCTAGGGACTTGAAATTTTTGTATGTGGAGATGGGTAAAGGAGGGTAAATATAGACCAATTTAAGAAATGTCCATGAGAGTCTTTGCCCAAGATCCTCTAAGTCCAGATTAATAGCTCATGAGCCCAAAAAGTCTGCCTCAGAAACATATTGAAAAGAAACTATAAATGCTATCGTGGGTTTTAAAACTTCATTAGAGTAATAAACAGAGAGTAAAACTGGTACTGCAAAAATTTTAAAATCTAGTGGTCCCTTAGAGGACAAATTTTGTGAGTTCTCCCATAAATAGTAAAACTAACTCAGGAGAACACAATGAGGCTTAATTGTGAAAATCCAAGACCATAGGTCCAAGTAATAGAACAGACTTTTTAGGGGGAAAAATTATCAAAAAATAAATAGATAAATAAATGCAGAATTGAAAGGAATCACTGAGTACCAGTTAAATGTAATTTTAGAAGACAAAATTTAGAAGTATACTGGCAATTTATTTTATATCTCTGAATGAAAGAAAATTCTATGTACATTTAAGCCCAAAATACACACACATGAAGAGTCAACTTGTATCAAAATTATCTTTTGCCAAGAAGTAAATAAAACAAAGTCTCTAGAATTTTAAAGTAGTAAGACAGTGCTTAAAAACAGTGCATCTGTGGCACATGGGTCACTCAATCGTTAAGTGTCTTCCCCCTGCATTGGACTCCCTGCTTGCCGGGAAGCCTGCTTCTCTCTCTCCCACTCGCCCTGCTCATGTTTCCTCTCTCTATCTGTGTCTCTCTGTTAAATAAATAAATACAAACTTTAAAAAAAAATAGTCTATCCAACCAAATTAGCTTTGCATTGTCTTCATACTTAAAAAACATTCTCAATAATATAAGAGCTCAGAAAATATATCATATAATCTTAATGGGGAAAAAAAAGCCATTTCAGTTAATTTAAAAAATGGATCAAGCATAAATGCTCTAAAATTAAAAGTTATGACCCGGGGCACCTGGGTGGCTTAGTCAGTTGAGCATCCAACTCTTGATCTTGGCTCAGGCCATGATCTCAGAGTCATGAATTCAACCCCTACATTGGGCTCCATGCTGGGCATGGAGGTTATTTAACAAAAAAAAAATCACGACCTATAACTAAACTAGAAATATTTGTCTAAGCAGTATTTTAAACATAATGCTGGAAGAGCAGTATGAGTTACTGTAAAGGCAAAAATCTAAGAGTCAGGAGAACTGGCCTCAAACCTGAATTCCACTAGTATCCGTAGGCAGATTTTTCCATTAGGTTGTGATCTTTATTTTCTTTAATTTCACTGAAGTTTTTTTGAGATGAAATAACAGAATGCATATTAAGAAACTTTACAAAGTATTATTTAAAATAAAGTTAATTTTTGTTAGTCATTTATGGGCTCACAAACTTCCAACAGAATAAAGTCAACATTGTGCTGACCATCTACAGTCATAGTGAGTTTCTCCCTACCTCACAGCCAAAAAACAAGTGTATTTGAAATAAAGTGTTAATTCCTTTGTGAAAAAAAGATATTACTCATGAAAACTAAAAATAAAAAGAAAGAAAACTTGAATATGAATATATGTTGAGGCAGAAAAGAGGAAGATGCCAGAAGAGTCAGGGACCCTAATTTCATCTGGTCCCTGGAATTTAGCTAGATAGCTATCATATCATTCTGAACACCCATGAACTCAACCAGAGATCTAAAAACAAAATTGCTGCAATTCTACAAATAGAAAACCAACCACTTTCTGCAAGGTAGGAGGGTGTGGAGAAGTGAATATAAGGTGATATATCAGAAAGAAAACCCTGGAGGAGGGAGCTCCTGTAAGCCAGGTACCAGAAAGTGATGCAGCAGCAGAGTGCAAAACCAGAAATTTTAGAAGTCTGCTCCAGTGAAGGACATCCCTGCCTGAAAGGAGCTCAGGTGGGCAAGTGGAGCAGAAATCTAGATGGGACAGTGTGGCCTTAAGAGCCCTAGGGTCACAGAAATAATGGGGGTTCCTGAATGCAGCTTCCCAGAGGAACTCTACCATATGTTTAAAGAAGAATTAATACCTATTCTTCTGAAGCTGTTTCAAAAAATAGAAATGGAAGGAAAACTCCCAAACTCTTTCTGAGGCCAGCATTACCTTGATCCCAAAGCCAGGCAAAGAACCCACCAAAAAAAAAAGAAAAGAAAAAAAAAAGAATTATAGACCAATACTCTTTATGAACATGGAGGCCAAAATTCTCACTAATATACTCCATCAATGGTATCCAACAATACATTAAAAGGATTATTCATCAAGAGCAAATGGGATTTATTCCTGGGCAGCAAGGGCAGTTCAACATCAATCAAGTGTGATAAACTACATTAATAAAAGAAATAACAAGAACCATATGATCTTCTCAATAGAGGCAGAAAACACATTTGACAAAGTACAGCATCCTTTCTTGATTAAAACTCTCCACTATGTAAAGATAGAGGAAATATATCTCAGTATCATAAAAGCCAAAAACGAAAAGCCCACAACAAATATCATTCTCAATCGAGAAAAACAGAACTTTTCCTGTAAGGTCAAGAACACAAAAGAGATGTCCACTCTCACCACTATTATGAAACAGAGTACCACAAGTTCTGCCCTCAGCAATCAGATAAGAAAAAGACATAAAAGGCATCTGAATCAGGAAAGAAGTCAAACTCTCACTCTTAGCAAATGATGTGATACTTTATGTGGAAAACCCAAAGACCTCACCCAAAAATTATACAGCAATTCAGCAATGTGTCAGGATATCAAATCAGTGCACAGAAATCAGTTGCATTTCTACACACTAACAATGAAACAGAATAAAGACAAATTAAGGAATCACTCCCATTTATAATGGCCCCCAAAACTATAAGATACCTAAGGATAAACCTAACCACAGAGGTAAAGGATCTGTACTCTGAAAACTATAGAACACTCATGAAAGAAATTGAGGAGGACACAAAGAAATGGGAAAAAGTTCCATGCTCATGGATTATAAGAATAAATATTGTGAAAATGTCTATGTTATCCAGAGCATTTTATATATTCAATGCAACCCCTATCATAATACCATCTATATTTTTCATAGAGTTAGAACAAACAATATTAAAATTTGAATGGAACCAGAAAAGACCCTGAATAACCAAAGGAATGTTGAAAAAGGAACCAAAGCTGGGGGCATCAAATGCCAGATTCCAAGCTCTATTACAAAGCTGTAATCATCAAGACAGTATGGTACTGGCACAAAAACAGACACATAGATCAATGGAGCAGAATAGAGAACCCAGAAATGGAGACTCAACTCTATAATTAACTAATCTTCGACAAAGCAGGAAAGAAAATTTGATAGAAAAAAGTCTCTTCAACAAATGGTGTTGGGAAAATTGGACAGCTATATGCAGAAGAATGAAACCGGACCATTTTCTTAGGTCATACACAAACATAAATTCAAAATGGATGAAAGACTTAAATGTGAGACGGGATTCCATCAAAATACTAGAGAAGAACACAGGCATCAACCACTTCGACCTTGGCCAGAGAAACTTCTTGCTAGACACATCTCCAAAAGCTAGGGAAACAAAGGCAAAAACTGAAACTTCATCAAGATAAAAAGCTTTTGCAAAGCAATGGAAACAGTAAAACAAACAAACAAACAAACAAAAATCCCAAAAGACAACCTACATTAGGAATGAAGACATTTGTGAATATTTTATCAGGTAAAGGGCTAGTATCCATGATCTATAAAGAGCTTACAAAACTCAATACCCAAATAACAAATAATCCAGTCAAGAAATGGGCAGAAGACATGAACAGACATTTCTCCAAAGAAGACATCCAAATGGGAAACAGACAAGTGAAAAAATGCTCTATATAGATCGGCATCAGGGAAATAAAATCAAAACCACAATGAGATATTATTTCCCACTAGTCAGAATAGCTAAAATTAAAAAGTCAGGAAACAACAAATGTTGGCAAGGATGCAGAGAAAGGGACACTACTGGTGGGAATGCAAAACGGTATAGCCACTCTAGAAAACAGTACAGAGGTTCCTCCAAAACTTAAAAATAGAATTACCTTATGATCAGCAATTACAGTACTAAGTATTTACACCAAAGATATAAATGTAGAGATCAGAAGGGGCACCTGTACCCTAATAGCCACAACAGTCAAACTATAAAAAGTCCAAATGTCCAATTACAGATAAATGGATAAAGATAATGTGGTACTGGGGTGCCTGGGTGGCTCAGTCGTTAAGTGTCTGCCTTCAACTCAGGTCATAATCTTGGGAGTCCCAGGATCGAGCACCGCATCAGGCTCCCTGCTCAGCAGAAAGCCTGCTTCTCCCTCTCTCACTCCCCCAATTGTGTTCCCTCTCTAGCTGTGTTTCTCTCTGTCAAATAAAAATAAATAAATATATAATTAAATAAAGTCTTAAAAAAAAAGAGGCCGCGGTTTACATTTATATATACACAAACACATATAAACATACACAACAGAATATTACTCAGCCATCAAAAATAATGAAATCTTGTCATTGGCAATGCAGGGATGGAATGAGTGGGAATTATGCTAAGTGAAATAAGGTGTTATATACAACTGATGAGTCACTGAACTCTAACTCTGAAACTAATAATACACTATATGTTAATTAACTGATTTTAAATAAGACAATATGTTAATAAATTGAACTTGATCTGTACCCTAAATCCACATCTGCAATCTTTCTCATCTTCCTAAATTACAACTCCACCTTTACGGGTTGCTTATATCAAACCTTGAGGTATTACTGACTTTTAATCTCATGCTCTATATCCAATCCTCTAATACCTTTTTGGTTCCACCATCAAGATCTTTAATAGCCACCTCCAAGCTACAACCCTAGTCAAGAGCCATAAAACTGGTCTCTTTGTCTTCATCTGTATCCTAAGTCTGGTCTCACAGAACAGAAAAAGTGCCCCTTTAAAAAGTTAACTCATCAAGTCTCTGCTCTGTTAATACCCTCCAATGTTTCTCACCTCACTCGGAGTAAAAGACTCACCACAGGGCCTTTGTACTTGCTGTTTACTTAGTTCAGAGTGCTCTTGTTCTAGGCTTACACTTGGCTCACTCTCTCAACTTTAATTCTTTGCTCAAATATCAGTTATTAAGTAATATTTCCCCTAGAACCCAAAGTAAAAATGTTATACTTTCCCCATGCAATCTCCTTCTGTCTACTTTTTTCCCCATAGCACTTACTATATCCTTTAACATATGCATATTAATCTTTTTTTATCTGTCTCTTTCCACTAGAATGAAAGCTACGTGAGGGTATGTCTTTCTCTAGTTTGTTAATTGCTGTATCTCCAACACTGAGGAGAGTGCCAATGATAGATGCTTCATAAATATGTGTCGAAAATGGTTTTGGGATAGACTTTATTCTAATATTCTGCATTTTTCAAGTTTTGCACAATGCACGGGAATTACTCAAAATAATCAAAAAAGACGTTAAAATCATAAGAAAACTCACATAGGTATATATAATTATTTTCTTTACCAGTACTAGAAATAAAGTTGAAAATCAAGGAAAATATTACCAAGTCTGGAGAATTTAATGTTTCAAAGTTTAGTACCTCAAACTATTCATTTGTTATCTTGAAATATATAAATGATTTTCCCCTCTTGTCTGTGAAGTTGCCCTTTTCAGATGTATTTTTTGATAAATAAAATTTTTTAAAGAAAACCAATATATGACACTTGAAAAAAAGCATAAAAATTAAGGTCATTTTAGTTGGAAAAGAATAAAGTAAGAATTCTACAACAGACAATCCAGTGACCCACCTTTAAACCTCCTTTTTTTATTGATTAAAGAAGCTATAAATAACATCAATTTTATAGTAGCAATAACCTACTGAATGAAAGAGCTTTAAGGATGGAAACAGCATAAAATTAAACTAGTTTCCTTGGTATTTGAGCTAAACTGAGATAACAGATAATGCCGTTGACAGTTGAAGGTTTTTAATTTTTCTTTTCACCCACCCACTTGTCTTTCTTCAGCAAACATGACCCAGGGGCTAAGGTTGTCCTTAAATGTTAATTCATTTGGTTTTCCCCAGCCATCATTCACATGTGCATGCAGTGTAACAAGCAAAAGAACACTGGGTCTTTATATAAATCAAAACAGGAAAATTATTTTTTTTCAATTGCGGAACTCACTGAGGCACTGATTCCCTAGAGTGCGTTTAGGCAAATGTGTTCTTTATCTGATGCTCAGTATACTAAAATCTTCCAGTGGGAACATACTGCCTCTCCCCTGGTTCTAGCCTCCAGACCCTGTTTTGTACTACTTGCCTCTCTCTGGCCAGTTACTAACCTCAGAGATGTCTCTGGTGAGGAAGCCCAGTCTTTTCTTCTCACCAAGATTCCCCTGCATCCACTTAATGGTTCTGTTCCCCTGACAAAACCTCCATGTAGATAGTTATTCATGTTGGGACTTCATGTGGCCTGATAAATATCAATTCTCTGCTCTGTCTGATTTATAAACGAATTGAAAATTAGACCAAAAACATTTAGGTGTCCCCTTTGAATATGGACTGTGATTAGTGACTTGTTTCCAATGATTACAGTAGGGAGGGGAGGTGGAATTGGAGCATGAAAAGTAACTTTAGAAAGGCTAAACTTGGAAAGCACTACCTTGGTGAGGTGACCAAGCTTTGTATCATCAGTGAAAAGTCACGTTGATAGCAGCCCTGATATTATGAGATGAGAAAGATATTTCACCTATAAGGGCATTCTTCCTCAAATCTATAATTCCTTTCTAATTATGAGAAAAATATTAGACACACTCAAATTGACCATTCTACAAAATACCTGACCATCTCGAAACTGTAAAGGCCATAAAAAACAAGGAATGTCTGAGAAATTCTTCAAGACCAATTGATGGTTAAATCAATCCTGGAATAATAAATAAGCATTAGAGAAAAACTAGAGAAATCTGAGTAAATTCTGGACTGTAGCTACCATGTATGTACCAATGTCTGTTTTTTAGCTGTGACAAAACTACCAAAATCAAAGAAAATGTTAAGTAGGGAAAATTGTGTCAGTTATACGCAGGAACTATCTATAGTACCTGTCAAACTCTTCCATAAATCTAAAAGTATTTAAAAATAAAGTTTTTCAAAAATAATAGCCAATAAGATGAAAATCAAAATATTCCTTTCATTACTGATAGAGCCTAGGTTGGATTAAGGTAGCTTAGGTGTGTGATACCGAATTTTTAATTACAAAACCAGAAATAGGCAGACTTGCCATAGATAGAGCTACATAGGAACATAGTAGGTTATCTAAGTAGAAGTAGTTCTTGACCCTTTAAATAACTTGGGAGGTGGGGCAGAACAGAATGGGTACATTCTACACATAACTGGATTTTGGGGTATCTGGGTGGCTCAGCTGGTTAAGGGTCTACCTTCAGCTCAGGTCATGATCACAGTGTCTTGGGATTGAGTACCACGTCAGGTTATCTACTCAGCAGAGAGTTTGGGTATCCCTCTGTGATCTCTCTTGCTCTCGTTCTCTCTCAAATAAATAAAAATAAAATCTTTAAAAACAACAACAAAAACCTGGTTTTTAAGGGGTAAAAGGAGTGAGCTCTGTATGCGTGGTTTCTCTCCCAAACTCTTCAAGGGTTAGTCATTGTTTCAGCCCTTGAGAAGAGTGAGAAGGCAGAGATAAATCCAGAGTGTAAATCTAATGAGGCTGCCTGGAAGGGAATAGGAATGAGGGGGAATAAATATTTCCTTCTAACATTTCCCCAATTTTTGATCTCTAAGCCATTTAAGCTCAACAATTAAGATGATGGCCATGCAAGGTATGGTTATCTCATTTTTGGTGAGGAAAGTAGAAGTTTCTTTGAATAATCCTTTTACCTTCATGAGGCTATTGCCCATGCAAACTTCTACTGTTAGTAATATTGATTTTGCCCCCAAAATGTACTGAAATACTTCCAAACAATACCTAAATCAAAATAACTCTGAAGCCACTGAAAATATTCTCCTTACCGTTTCCCATCCTATATTATGTCCATGTTAACTATAAAAGCCTATCGGAGGGACTCCAGTTTCAACTCCAACATGTAGAGAGTTTGGAAGTCATCACAACTGTTCATTCAACAAGAAAAAGTTGAATAAATTGAAAATCAGTGACTTTACTTGAACCAGTTAGAGGATAGAGGGTCTCAGGGAAAACTACAATTGTTATATCTGGAGACACAGGTGAATCTAAGATTCACAGACAAGAGATGCTTCCAGGAACAGAATCACCAGAGTTAAATCTACTAGGAAAAGCTTAGATGGCAATTCTAATAAATTGTTAGAGACTGAAGAGCATAGATTAGCATGACAGTGACAAACTCCTGGGGGCTTTACCACTGGGAATCCCACTAGGAACTCACAGTAAAGAACAGACAAGGAGCCCTCCTGAATATGACTGGGAAGGAAAGATAATCATTTTAAAATAAACCTCTCCATTCTCCCTAACAAAGGACAACTCTCCAAAGGGAAAAACTTTCCCACAGTCTTATTTCTCCTGGAGGTAGTGCATTTCTACCACTCTAGCCCCCATTAGCCTTTCTGTCTCACCAAAGAAGAAGGAATGCCTATAAAACACCTGTGAAAACCCAGGGATACAATTTTTTCACCACTAAAAATAGAGATTTAACCAAAAGATTATAAAATGCTTTCACTCTTCCATTATTTTTTACCATACCCACAGAATTCCAATATAATAACAATGGATTACAGATGAAAGAGCTGCAAGACAGAGTCTTTCTGAGGAGTCTGAGGAAGCCCAGAGTCAACAGAGAAGACAAAAAGGACACCAGAGGAATTTGAAGCCTCCGGCGAGTACAGCTACAGAAAAAATTAAACATAACCTAACACCTAGAAAGATTAACATAAAACCTCATACTAATGGTTATTTACCTCAGTCTGTATCACCAATATATCATGTCTAACTTCCAACAAAAAAAAGTATAAGGCAGGCTAAAAGGCAAGAAAAAAAACATAGTCTAAAGAGAAAGTTAACAGAATCAGACTCAGGTATGACACCAGTGTTTGAATTACTGGACAGAAAATTCAAAAGAACTATGATTAATATGCATAGGGTTCCAGTGAAAAAGTAGACAGCATGCAAGAAGAGATGGCTAATGTAAGCAGAGAGATGGAAAGTCTAAGAAAGATTCAAAAGCAAATACTAGAAATCAAAAGCATTGTAATAAAAATGAAAAATGCATTTTATGTGTTCCTTAGTAGACTGGACAAAGCCAAGGAAAGAATCTGTGAGCTTGAGAATAATCAATAGAAACTCTTCAAACTGAGGTATAAAGAAAGCGAAGAATAAAACAAAAACAAAAACAAAAACAAACCTAAACAGAGCAAACAAAAACTGTGAGACAATTTCAAAAGGAATAACATAGGTGTGATTGGGATACCAGAAAGAGAAAGAAAAGCAGAAGAAATATTTGAAGTAACAATGAGAATTTTTCAAAATTACTGACAGACACCAGAAAATTCAGAGAACACTGAGCAAGGTAAATATAAAAAAAATCTACTTTGATAAGCAGTAATCTCTTGGACATCAAAGCTAGCAATATTTTTCTGGATAAATGTCCTTACACAAGGGAAACAAAAGCAAAAATAAACTATTGGGACTACACCAAAAAAAAAAATGTTTCTGCACAGTAAAGCAAACTGTCAACAAAACAAAAGGCAATCCATGGAATAAAAGAAAATATTTGCAGTTGATATATCCAATAACGGAAATGTCCAAATGATACAAAGAACTCACATAATACCAAATAATAATAGTAATAATCTGATTAAAAAGTGAACAGAGGACCTGAGTAGACATTTCTCCAAAGAAGAAATACAGATAGCTAGTAGATACATGAAAAAATGTTCAACATCACTAATTATCATGTAAAGCAAATCAAACTCCAATGAGATATTATTTCAATTACTCAGGGTAGCTGTTATCAAAAAGATAAGAAATAACAAGTATTGGCAAGCATGTGAAGAAAAAATAATCCTTGTGCACTGCTCATGGAAATGTAAATTGGTGTAGCCACTACAGAAAACAGTATGGAAGTTCTTCAAAAAAATAAAAATAGAATAATTATATATACAAATAAGTAATCCCATGTCTGGAATTATTTACCAGAAGAAAATAAGAATATTAATTTGAAAAGACTTAGGTACCCTTATATTTATTGCAGTATTATTTACAATAGCCGAGATATGGAAGCAACCCAAATGTCTGCTGATAAAGATATAGTATAAAGGTACTATAGAATATTATTCAGCCATAAAATAGAATACGATCTTGCCATTTACAACAACATGGATGGACTAGAGGCTATTATTTTAAATGAAGTAAGTCAGGAAAAGACAAATACCTTGACTTCTATGTGAAATCAAAATAATAAACAATAAAAAACAGGAATTGTCTCATAAATATAGTTAACAAAGTAGTGATTGCTGGGGAGATGGACAAAAATAGGTAAAGGGGATTAACAGATGTAAACTTCCAGTCACAAAATAAATAAGTCATGGGGATGAAAAGTACAGTGTCATAATATAGTCAGTAATATTGCAGTAACTTTGTGTGACGACAAATGATAACTATACTTACTGTGATGAATATTTTAGAACATACATAGTTGCTGAATCACTATGTTGTATACCTGAAACAAATATAATACTGTTGGTGAACTATACTTCAATGAAAATAAAATAAAACTGCCTATATAAGTTATAACAGTAAAAAAAATAGATACTTGTCTGCAAAATCCAGTCACAGAGAATAATATGAATCATGGCAAAGATCACAAACCCAATTTGAAAAAGCAGCATCAAACTAGAAATGATCTAGTCAAATTTACTTTGCTCACCAAAAGCCAGGTTTTATGTATCTCTTAGTATTCCTAACATATTCATGAGCAGTTGATATTTTAAGGGGGCCTATAAATAGCATCCATTGTCCCTGTTCAAGTTCTAAACCATTTGAGAAGACTCCCCACAAATTTTTTAAAGATAGAAAAAGATCAGGATATGAACATCATTAATAAAGTTTTGATCACAGAACATGGCTTAAGCACGTAACAGAAATGGTCTTTCTAGTCCTAAAATCCAGAATTAGACTTTACCCACTGCAAGCAAGACTGAACAACATCATTACTTCAAGCATGGGGCTCTTCCCTTGAAAAATATGGCATAAAATGTGTTTTCTTCAGGCAGCAGCCTCCCAAGAGTAGAGAAGAAATATGGCGTAATATTCATATGCCCATTTCCTCCCCAAATCTCAGCAACATTCACAAAATAAGAAAGTAAGGGAAGAAGTGAATAAATGACAAGAACAACCTAGTGTCAAAGACACTTTATTGGGGAAACTAATCTTCATAAGGACAGGGATCTGTCTATGTTGGTTAACATTATATTCTTTTTTTTTTAAAGATTTTATTTATTTGATAGAGAGAAACACAGCCAGAGAGGGAACACAAGCAGGGGGAGTGAGAGAGGGAGAAGCAGGCTTCCCGCCGAGCAGGGAGCCCGATGTGGGACTCGATCCCGGGTCTCCGGGATCATGACCTGAGCCGAAGGCAGTGGCCCAACCAACTGAGCCACCCAGGCGCCCCGGTTAACATTATATTCTTGACACTTAAACCACTTCCTGGCATTAATAAATCTCAATAATATTAGTTGACTGCTTATAACTGGAAAGTAAAAAAGGTTGATTCATGTTTGCCTGCTAGTTTTTTCCCTACAAGTAAGCTAAAACTCAGAATAAGTAAGCAAATTGTTTAGTCACATTATTTTTCTAAGAAAAATATCACCAGCGAATAACATTTACCCAGAGAAGGTAGTACTCAGCTCAGCTCCTCTTCTATCCCTTACCTCTCCCTGCTGCCAGTGTCATCAAGCCAAAGAGAATCCAAAGAATAGCATAAAACCTTCCAGTCCAAAAGACCTTCAAACACTTCTACCTGAACAATGGTCCCAAGTTCACTGTGGATTTAGCCATTATATTTGTTTATTTGTTTGTTTATGGAGGGAGGGGCAAAAACAGAGGGAAAGAGAGAATCTTAAGCTGTCTCCATGCCCAGCACTGAGTCTGATGGAGGCTTTATCTCACAAGCCTTAAATCATGACCTGAGCCTAAAGGAAGAGTCGCACGCTTAACCAACTGAGCCACCCAGGCACCTCAATTTAGACACTTTAAAAAGCATAGGTAAACAGATTTTTTACTCTTTTATCTACTGATCACAAATGAGAATGAAAACCATATGCAAATAGAAAGGAATTAGAAGGTCTTTCCTTGCACAACTCTAAAGGAACTGAAGAAACCCTAATGATAAGCCCTTATCTGTGTAAGCTACATTACAAATCTACTACTAGGCTAAAAGGTAGATCATAATCTTCACTTTGCTACCAAAGCTATCAGGATATAATTAAACATTAAAGGTTTCTATAAACACCCTGAGTGGGGAGGAGAGGTATCTTCTATTGGGAACCTTCAAGCAATGTGGGCTCTTCTTTTTGAAAGCAGTTTTCCAACGGTTAGCTAAAATTTAATTAAAGTTCAAGGTAACTTAATCTAAAAGGTTACACAACCACTTTCCCATGTGTATTATGAGAATAGGGTGAAGATAACATGAAACTGGAAAAACATGATGTTGGGTATTTTGCTTTGTTTTAGTTTTGTTTTTGTTGTTATTGTAACTGCTTGCAATACATCTATTTAAATTCTGAAGTAATACCAGAGTAACTATGTAATAATATATCTTCCATCTATTATTATAATTAAGATTGAGATTCCACACACATATGACATGATTACACTAGCAATATTTGTTATCAAATGACCAACACATAGCAATTTAGTTAGCTATATTGGTATAACTAACATTCTCTTCATATTCTTTCATTTAGAACACACATCTCTATATTTTTGTCTCATCTTCTTTTACTTGATATTAGGTCATAAAGTTCTAGAAGATGAGGTCATACCTTTTTTGCTTGTTTATATATAGCACAAAATATAGTACCTGCCTTTGGAGAATCTAAAACACAGTAAAAATGAGTTCAAGATCTCCAAAACAGTCAATCTGAAGTTCACAAGGCATACAGAAAAATATACCTAAATATCTATCCCAGATAGACATCTTGAAGACCT
The DNA here is from genome assembly GCA_004023965.1 of Spilogale gracilis. Taxonomy (NCBI): domain Eukaryota; kingdom Metazoa; phylum Chordata; class Mammalia; order Carnivora; family Mephitidae; genus Spilogale; species Spilogale gracilis. Next base: position 7,546 of record PITA01009559.1, on the reverse strand, counting down.
ATATCTGCAAATGTCTTCTGGATCTCTCCCAAACCAACATGTTCACAATGTTTATACACAAAAATGGCCCTTATAATCGCAAATGAATCTGGCTCTCAGAAACAAGATGATGATAGGGTCATTGATGAAGATAAAGGCAAGGCCTCATATATGTAAAGTTATCTACCCTTGTGTGGCTCATACTCACTTAGCTTAAATTCACTTGGCAGGGTTCCAGTAAAAGACTTTTCAGGCTCTCTGATGCCCAGCCCAAAACTGACTTCATAATCCCCTTCTCAGTTCATGAGAAATTGGACAAGCCCTGACACTTGCTCAGATCTGTCAATGGACATGTGGCATCCTTTAGTTTCATAAACATTTTAAAACATTTTTTAAAAAATTCACACATACCATTGGTAGAATTTTCAGAAGATGCATCCATGCCAAAACATCAGAATCTTTGCGTCCCTTTTTTTTTTTTTGGTTTTATTTATTTGACACAGAGAGAGAGCATTAGCAGGGGGAGCACGAGAGGGAGAAGCAGACTCCCCGCTGAACAGGGAGGCCCATGCAGGACCTGGGACACTAGGATTATGACCTGAGCTGAAGGCAGACACTTAACTGACAGAGCCATGCAGTCCCCCTCTTTGCCTCTTTCTAATGGTTAATGTCTTAAGGTCACATATGGACTCAGGATAGCTGGGTAGTAGTGACATAGGAATACATCAGGTGCAATTTACTGCATTTTATATTTCTGCTACATCACATCTGATCTGAAAAGTAATTTTCTTAAAGATTTTATTTATTAGAGACAGAAAGAGAGAAAGCACACAAGAGCAGGGAGGGGTAGCAGGAGTGGGAGAAGCTGATTCCCTGCTGAGCAGGGAGCCCAATGCAGGGCTCTAATCCAGACCCCAAGATCATGACCTGAGCCAAAGGCAGCTGCTTAACCAATTGAGCCACTCAGGCACCCTGATCTGAATAATCTTAATACATCTATGGCTTTTGTGATTGTGAGTTGATGTTATTTTTGCCTTTGAACAAGACAAGGGTGGGAAATTCTACTCATACCAACTGGTAGCTTAGGGTAAACCTTTGAACAAGGTCTCTCAAAGAGCTGTAGACCAGAACACCCTATCTGCCCCCACACCAAACTTGCCTAAAGTGCTTCTTTTCCTGTGCTCCCTAAATTGGTGAAGAATATCACCATTTGAGCTGCAAGGCAGCCTAAATTACTACCTCTTCCTTACACATGTATGTGATCTTAAATCACATACATGTCCAATCAAGCGAACATCCTAAATAACTCAAAAATCTTTTTACCCATTATCACTGCATCACTACTACCCCTCTGTCTGAGTTACTTCAACAGCCTGTTAACAGTCGTGTCCTCCTCAAGGAGATCTAAAATGCAAATCTGATAGTGTCACTCCCATTCAATCACTCCTCATTGCCTTCAGAATAAAGTCCACGGGCTTTAACTTTTGCCTACTTCTCTAGTCTTATGTGTTACCCTTTTTCTCTTTGCGTCCTTTCCTTCAGTGATTCTAAGCTACTTGCATTTCCTCAAATATACCACACACACTCATTTGTTTAATCTATCCCATACTCTCTCACTCACTTAAAATTCCTTTAAAACTTAAACTAAGATTAAACCCACTACCAAGACCTTCCAACATTCCTAACACCCTCCCAACCAAGCCCACCCCCAACACCAAATTTATGTTATGTATGACTTCCTCTTCAGACTTTCCACTCTTGCTTCTATCTCTTCTAAAACATCACTCTCTGTGTCAATTATCTGTGTTTCCCATAGCTTATGAGTTGCTTGAAGACATAAGTCTGATGTTTTCTCACTCTTTATCTAAGAATAGGCTCTGGCACATAGTAGATATTTAATTGATACTTGTTGAGTGAATGAATAAGACAACAAATCTTAAAATCAAATATAGATCCAATGTCCATGATCCATCCACTTTATCATAATAATCAGCTATGTATGAGTAGATGACCCAAAACAGACATTCGGAGAAGTGTTATAATGGTGTTTACAGCCCCTTTTTACCAGACTCTTCTCATTTTTCAGAGGAAAAGAAAAAAATGTCATTGAAAGTGCAGGTGGTACCTAGTGTTTCTCTGCTGCAGACAGATGGTCAGAACACCATAATAGGCATGAACAAAATGTGCTCGAAATAGGAATGGAAAATTCTACCTCCAAAATCTACAGAGTCCTTTACCAACTGATAGAGGGATTATAATCATATCAGAGGCATTTTAGGTGAAGCAGGATCATCAGTGTGAAGCTCAGAACTAAGCTTCCTGCTTTGAGATTTATTGATTTATATCATGACATATGAATATGGTTTCTTTCTCAAGTACATAAGAAAAATAAAACTGCCATGTAGAAATTTAAGTTCTAAATCACTGGTCTAAAAACTTTTTTTTAAAGTGTCACTGTGCCTTTTAAGAGACATCTAATATAATTCAAAGGAAATTTTCTACCCATCCAAAATTTTCTTCCATAATACTTCTGAAAAAACATGAGGTTCATTAAAATCCCCTGGGAGGTTTTAGATAGATAGATGATAGATAGATAGATAGATAGATAGATAGATAGATAGATAGATAATAGATAGATAGATTATAGACAGATAGATAGATATAATAAAAAAATCAATTGATCAATCTTGAGTCTCACCCAAGATCTATTAAATCAGAATCTCTTTAGGGTCATGTATAGAATAATAGTTCTAAAGTTTCCTGAGACAATCCTGATGAGCCAGCCTAGTTTGTGTGAGCTGGTGTGGTGATTTATTCCTCAGAAGTATTTTTTTTAATCCTGACAGAGGCATTTACATCCTGGGTCATTCTAGATATGACATGGTATTTGCACAATACTCTTATTTCTCAGACTACAATTTTCAAGCTGTAGATTAGGTTTTGAATATTACCGATTTTTATTTTAACTTAAAAGAACAACTTACTTACTGAACTGCAAGACTGAAGAATATGATACAGTATATCATTATATCGAAGTATTTGTCTTCTGAAAGCTTACCATATTAAATCAATATGTAAAACAAAAGAAATATAACCACAAATCTATACTTAGGAGATGTTCATTTACTATCAAACCTTCATTATATGATTATTCCATAAGACTAAACAAGACATCACCAAAGTTGATGACACAGAACTATGCCTTCTTCCTTGTCAGAATGCCAGGACTCACTTAGTATTGAAATGAGCATTATTCCAGGACCGTCCAACACCTTTAGTGACAGAGCCATGGTTCAAAATGCTAGAGCTCTTCTTATCCTCAAGTCTTTGCTTGGGCCAAGATGTACTATAAGCTGATCAGGATATCTTCCCATCTACTATGACCTCCACCAGCCTGGGTCTCTCTAACTCTAAAACTTGGTCATGATTTCTAAACTAATTCATCTAGACTGACTCCCCTGACTCTAGATAGTTTAACTTTCCAACTTCCCTGAAAAGTCTGCATGTGAATTCTATAGTTGTCTGGTGAATGTTATATATTCCATGTACTTGTCTATATCCACAGTTGAACTATGAGCAATAAGGTTTTTGGCCTCCTCTGCCTTAGACTGTCTTCATATGCCCTTTTCATCTCTGTTATCACTTCCCAGGACATTTATATAATTTTTAAAAGGATTTTATTTTTTTATTTGACACAGAGAGACACAGTGAGAAGGGAACACAAGCAGGTAGAGTGGGAGAGGGAGAAGAGGCTTCCTGTCAAGCAGGGAGCCGAATGCAGGGCTCGATATCAGGATCCTAGGATCATGACCTGAGCCAAAGGCAGATGCTTAACAACTGAGCCACCCAGGTGTCCTGGGACATTTACATTTTAATAGTATCTAGTACATAACAGGCAATTAAAGACAAAATATGTATGATCTCACTTATATATGGAAATAATAAGTCAAATAAATTAAATAAATAAATAAATAAATAAATAAATAAATAAATAAATAAAGCAAGCAAGCAAGCTTATACAGAGAGCAGATCGACGGCTGGTGGTTGCCCAGGTCAGGTGAGAGGTGATCTCTGTGAATATAATGTACAGCACGGTAATTATAGTTAATAATACTGTATTGTATAACCGAAAGTTGCTAAGAGAGTAAGTCTTAGAATTCCTCATCACAAGAAAAGAACCTGTACCTATGTGAGGTAATGTATGTTAACTATACTTATTGTGAGGATCATTTCTCAATATGTACCAATATCAAATCATTATGTCATACATCTGAAACTGATATATAACAGTATATGTTAATTATACTTCAAGAAAAAAGAAATACAAATTTGAGTAATAAAATTAAAAAAAGAAGGAATAGGGATTCTCATATAGTTTAATTTTTAAACTATCCATGAGGGGCTTATAATTATTTCCTAAATACAGAAAGAAACTTGAGAGTGTCATAAAAGTAGTAAGTGACAAGAATCTGAATTCAATTCTCTGTCTTACAGAGTCCAGTGTTCTTTTTAAAACATCATTGGCTCATAAACGTATTTTTCACACTTAAACTCAATTATAATGCTATTTGATAGATGAACTCAAAGAAACAGATAGTCCCATATAGCAATAACCTCAGTTTCAAAGAAATCACTTGTGCAAGACCCACTTCCAAAACAAAATTCAGCCCTAATATACTGATGCTTGGTTATTTCTATACAATCTAGACAAAGACCAGGATGTTGCTGAACACTCTACTACACTCTACTAATAGGGATGATATCCCCTCCCCCCAACACACAAAAGAAGTATCTGGATAAAAAATTACAATAGTGCCAAGGTTGAAAGACTCTTCCCTTGCCAAAGCTTCACTCTATATAATATTTTTGAATTCAACTGAGTCTTTTACATCTCAATGTATTTCCACTTAGTTATTCCACTAATTTATCCTGAACAAATATATTTAGTATTTCCTGAGAGTCTACCAATTATTATCAATACAGTGATAAAAAGAGACACATATCTCATAGAGTATGGGTAAGAATCTGTTCTACAACAAAGGTGAAAGAATGATCATTATTTTCCAAATCAAACTAAATATGCCTTTGTGTCCACTTCATAGAGTGTGGAAAAATCTAATCCCATTCATGTATGGTGAACCAAAGAATTTGGGAAGATTTTATGATACCTAAAATGAAGACAAGGATGAGTCTTGGTCTTTGGTGTCAATATGATTACTCTTTCTGCTACCAATGCTGCTGTTAGGTCCTTCCCTCTGCCTTTGTTATGTCTGATACTCCTTCACCTCCCAGTGGTCTTCTCTACTGACCGCAGATAACAAAGCAACCCTGTTCCTTTCAACCAGCACACTGAACACTAGATCTGAGATGAAAATCTCTCAAATCTCAGGTCGCTTCCTTGTCCTGGAAACACTTATACTTTCTTCCTGTATCAAGAAACCTTTGTGCCTTTTTTCCCCTTGATCTTTCCTTTCTCCTTTCTTGAGTGGTCCTTCTCTCTAACCAAAATCTAAGTAGGGATCATCTTCTAAAGGCCTAGGAAAGGCAGGGCAAGGAAAAAATACGTCTGGTTCTCTTGATTCTTCTATAATAGCTAAAACACAACAAAAGCAAATTTCCATAAGGACCCTCCACATAGACTGACTGGTTATAGCCATTTGTTGAATACACACTATAGTCAAGTAAGGCACTACACACTTACCAGTAAAAAATCTGGAGCACTTGAGCCAAGTCACATAGAAGTGACACTGGAAGTTTTCTCTTTTTCCCAATCAATTCTTAGAGTTGAAAGGAAAAGAATCTTAATCAATACATCCAAAGTACATCAGGTATAATTAAGTCATCCTTGTTTTACTTTAGATTTGTTTTTTGGGGTACCTGGAGGACTAAGTAGGTTAAATGTCAGATTCTTGGTTTTGGCTCAGGTCATGATCTCAGTATCGTGAGACCAAGCCTTACATCAAGCTCCATGCTCAGCACAAAATCTTCTTGAGACTCTCTTTCTCCTTTTTCCTCTGCCCCTCCCCCACTTATGCTTTCTCTCTAGTAAATAAATAAATAAAATCTTTTTAAAAATAATTGATTCTGGAGCCTGAACTGTGATATTTCCCACTTCTGGACCACCACGAGAGACAAAGAACATCGGCAAAAAGGTAGAAACAAATAAGAGGGTCTGGAGGCTTGCCCCCAGAGACAGGGGAGTGGGGGAGGAAGCCCGCAGAGCTGAACCATTGAAAACAAATACCCGAAAACGCAAGTGCTCTGTGAGTGAGGAATAACAGCAGATTACGGCCTGAATCGGGGCTAGAAAGAAGCGAAACACAGAGGAGCCCGGGGCAAGGCAAGGAGACTTTTTAAAATCTTTTTTTTCTTTTCTTTTCTTTCTTTTCCTGCTGCCCGGCGGGCCGCGGCGCGCAGCCGCCTCCCTCCGCCCGGCGGGCCCTGGCGTGCAGCCACCTCCCTCCGCCCGGCGGGCCCCGCCCCACAGCTGCCTCCGCCTGAGCCGCCACAGCTGCCGGGAAAGCAGCGGGAGTGGATTCTGTCCTGCCCTTCTCTCCCGTTTCTCTCCACACCGTGGGCCGGTGTAGACCCCCCCCAGGGAAGACGTTTTTTACAGAATTTCGTGGGACCGGAGAGGCCCCAGGTCCCAGGGCGCAGACAAAGTCACGCGATCCAAAAGGAGTTGTGGCTTTGAGGTGCGGGAGTGAAACAACAAGCGGGGACGGGGGCAGAAATCAATACTATGTCTGCACCAGCCCGGCTGTGACAGACTGCCAACCGGGAGGCTGGAAAGAGCCCCTCCCTATGTAGAGGCTCGCTCTGGGAGGGAGGTCAGGTCACAGACATCCTGCTCCGACTTGACTTCCTCAACTGCTGAAAAAAGACGCAAAAGAACAACGCTCCGCTACCAGAGAATTGTAACCTGATAATCTGGTTGCCATTGAGACAGGCCTCTAGCAAGGAGGCCGAGAGACTCAGCCTAGGTAGAAGGACTGAAAGGGAAGGACACGCCCCGCCCCCAGAAAGCACTCCAGAAGCTCAGGAGGACAACATTCCAATGCAAAACCCCAAATCGGGGGAAAGGCAATTTATTAAACTCCTGGCACTGACTACAAGTACCAAAAGCTCTACAACTCATTGATAAAGTTTTCCACCTCATTTAATTTTTAAACTTTTTTCTAGTTTTACTTTTAAAGCTTCCACTTTAAGCTTAAAATTACATACTCACGGTTTTTCTTCTTTCAATTTTTATCCCCCTTCTTATCACAACGTGATACCCAATAAAACACCCCATAACATTTTTTACTTTCTTTATATATATATTTTATTCTTTTTAATTTTTTTTCATTCTTTTTTACCCTGAAATTAAAACACACCCCTGTATTTTCTGCTTTTGTTGTTCCCTCTTGTTTCCCTGTTAGCTCTCTCTGTTTCTCCCTTTCTTCTCTCCTCTTTCCTTTATTCTCTCTTTTACGTGTACATGTAGATACAAGCTCCAAGTCAATCCCACATCCCTATTCGATACTACCCCTATATACAACCAGTTCCAATCCCCCTATATCATTTG